>VZRR01012525.1:134455-397258 GCA_013398015.1 Oreocharis arfaki
GAGGCAAAAGACGTCAAGTAAAAAAAAAAAAAGAAAGAAAGAAGTAAAACGAGAGACGCGGAAGCAGGGAGAGGGGTGGGGGCAAAACAGAAACCGCAGGGGGCCGCGGTCCGCCAGCTGCGCGCAGCACCGGGATGGTGAGCCCCGGCGGGCTCTGCCTCCTGCTGCTCCTGCTGCACGGCTCCCTCCTCCTGCTGGCCACAGCCCGGCACGGCCGCGCCGCCGCCTGCCCGCTCCGCAGAAAGGTAAGCGCTGCCTGCCCGGGGTGCGCTCCTGCCCGGGGTGCGCTCCTGCCCGGGGTGCCCTCCTGCCCGGGGCGCGCTGCCGTCCGCCTCGCCCTGCCGGCTGCGCGGGGGCGCGGGTCTGGTCCCCTCGGGGTGCGGTGACGGGAGGGGGCGGTGTGCGGGGCTCAGCCGCGGCTCAGTGCCTGTCAGGCGGGCGCGGTCCGCCGACCTCGGGCGGCAAGTGCTTCGGGAGCGGCACCGTGGCTTCCCCGGACTGTGCTGCAGGGTGCTGGGATCGTGCACCCATCCCTGGGTGCTGACGGAAGAGCGTGCCGGGAGAGGAGGACCCCGGGGTGAACCCCAGCAGGATCTTTTGCCTGCGCTGAGTAGGAGCTGCGCCGGTCGCCAGAAGACAGGCTGGCCGAGACTGACTTGCAGGCACCATCCCACGCAGGGGTACCGCCTAGTCCCACTGCAGAACGCCGAGCGTGCTGGAACAGGTTCGGAACAGCAGATGGCCATTTGGAGTGAAAACGCGGTTACGTGTTATGTTAGGTTTTGCTCGTCCTCTAAACTTAGCAGCTTGACTGCAGTAACCTGGAGCAGCATGTGCTGACTTAGCTCTGGTGGGTGGTTAGCACAGTAGAGGATCCCTGCTGCAAGTAAGGGGTGATGTTATGGCCAATGTGAAGTATGTGTACAGAGTGTCTGTCATTTCTGTGAAAAATCAGGAAAAGTTCTCGTTGAAGGTTCTGAGATAAAAGTACCAAAAATCATGTAGGAAAAGCCTTCTTGAACTTAACTTTGTGTTAGCAGGCCATCTGTGCTGTCTCTTGGCATCTGCTTGGACTGGACATGCTTCTGGGATATGTGCCACCACTGCAGCTTCCCTCCCAGGCAGGGTTAACTCCACCAGCACAGCTCTTAAAGAAGCTGGAAGCCCTTAGAAGTAAGTGCATACCTGCTGCACTGGGGAAGTGTCAAAGCCACAGCAGGCTCACTGCAGGGTAGGTGTGCGAAAGTTTTGCAGCTGAAGAAGGTCTGTTCTGTGCCTTCACTCCTCTGTCTCACCTGCTCGTGCACCTACAAGTAGCCCTTGGTCTTGGGGCCTTCCTGCCTCTAAGAGCATGCTGGTTCCCCAGGATATCTTCTAGGATTTAGGGCATTGTGGAATTAGCCGTATGCCAAGCTGCATGTGCTTCGCTGGAGGTGTCTGTTTGAGTTTAACAGAGCTTAGCCCTGCCTTGTAGGATGGTGTCTTTACAATTTGCTTGGAACCAGTTTGTCAACTGGATTTGTAGGTAGCCAGCTGAGACACTGCCATAAAACCAGGTCAAGCCCTTGGAGTGACTGCCCCCTTCTCCTTGAGGGCATGAGGTGCAAAAGCCTGTGAGCTGGTATGAAACTACAGCAAGGAGCTAGTGAGAGCAAGGACAAAGAGAACAGCTCCTGAGAGCCTGAGCAGAAGTCATACTTGAGGAAATGGGTAAGTTCACAGATTGGGTGGGACATGCAGGAAGTTTTTCTCAGGAACAATTGACTGGACTTCTGCCAGTTACTAGCAAGAGTGGAGGTGAAATGCGTTAATGGTTGGTCATTATCTGCTGATTACTCTGTCATTAAAATGTGAGACCACCTGTAGTTCTGGAATTGGCAGGCCGTTTCCTAAGGTCATTAGGACAGTGGTAGTAACCACACTGTCTACGAATGGCAGCGTCTGCCTTATTTACAAAGCTGTTGAGTTTATCCTTATGAATATTAACATCAACTCCTTAGGAAGAATACCAGTCTTGTTCCTGCATTACCACGGATGGCTTTTAAATTTACTTTAGTTCTGTATAGGATTCCTTTTCTTACCTCTCTTAGACAGGTATAACTTTCTTCTTTTTGTCAGGTTGCCTAAGTCTCTGCCATGAAAGAAATATGTGTGTTGTTGCCTGAAAGAGAGAAACTGCTATTTTAAGGAATGAACCTACAATACTTCACTCCAAATTATACTTAAAGCTACAACCACCAATGTGCTTTGTCATTCTAGAAAAAAAGAAAGACATAGAAAACAGTTAATTTAAAATGAAGTGTGCTGGAATATTTTTGGGTTGTCTTCCAGATACTAAGTAATGTGGTCTGGTACTGCTTGGTTTCTGCTTAACATTGGAGTGTATTGGAAAAATCAAAGCCAGAATTCAGGGATTAATTGTGGAATGCTTGTAGTTGTAGTTGGTTAGTATTTTATGATGTGTTATTCCTGATAGAGGGCCAATTAATTTATATGGCTGCTTTTCTCCATATACACCCTTCAGCAGAGCAAGTCATCTGTCTGTTCTTAACCTGTGGCTTTTTAGTTAAAAACTTTATTTTTCATTTCTGGCACATTGGATGTGTTCTTTTAGTAGCTGTAGCCAGTGCAGTGTTTATCCCCAAGCGAGTTCTGCTTTAAGTCTTAAGCTGAGTCTGAGAGTGTCAGTAATGCAGCTGGGCAAAAGCTCAAGAGAAGTACTATTAAAACTTGTGGCTGGCATTTTTGTGTGCATTACCACAGTTGTATGGGCACGTAACATGGTGAGTAAAATCTTTGCCTCAGTTAGGTATAAAGGAACATGGCGAGATGTGACGCCAGCATAGATAAGAGAGAGGGAGAAAGCCATCTAGGGAGGGTTATAGGGCGGCGTGCCTGAGTGAAATATTGTACGCCGCATGCTTTGGCTGCTGTAGCAAGCAAAAAAAAATAAGGCACGAGAATACTGTGGGTTGAGAAACAGTGCAGTTCTGGGCTGAGGTTTGGAAGGTGGGGCTGTGAGGCCAAGAGGTGAGCGTTAGGGCTCCTGGAAGCCAGTGAAGCCACAGAGGGCATCTACCTGCACAGTGAGTTACACACTTTGTGCTTTGAAATGTATAGTCTACATAGATGAGACAGAAGATGGAAGGAAGCAGAACGCTCGTAGAAGGAAGCAGGCCAACTGTAGGTTGTCCATGTCTGGAGTTCCCATCCAGTTCCTCAGTCTCTGGACATCAGTTTTCCTTTCCCTCTGAGACTTCAATCCCCGTATTACGACAGTGTTCCATATTTACTTTTTTGTTTAGTTTTTCATAATCCCATCCTGTTTTCTAGATGTTTGGAGTGCTGTCACTAGATGAATTCTTTGTTCCTCCTGGTGTTTTTCTGAATTGTTTTCTGGATGTTTGCCAATTTTACTCTTGTTAGTATGTCATTCAGCCCAATTTGAGCTAGTTTCTCTGGAAAAAAAAAAAAAAAGACACTTTTCTCTGATCTTCTTTGGCACTTCTTTTCCAGAAGAATCATTGCTGCCTTGCTTGAAGTGATGTGTGGTATCTGACAAATGCAGTAGTATTTGTGTATTTGAAGACTACAGGTTGCGTCCTGTAATGGATCTAGAAATAGTGCTGGAAAAGCAAGCTGTTGGGGCTAGTCAAAATGAACGAAATCTGAGGCCTGGGTGTTTTTAATCAAAAAGAAGGAGCCTCAGCTCCCAGGGAAATACCTTTGATGTGCACCATGCTTTTCCAGAAATTTTGCAGTGGCCGACACTGTTGTGTTGGGGAAGTGTTTTCTGTCCTTGTGTGTCCCCACTGCACCTCAGTGGACAGTGGAGTTTGTCCCCTGTGCAGCCTCGCTTGAGAAGGAGGCTTTCTGAGTCCCGTGGTGGGGAGTGGATCCCCCAAGTTCCAGTGTGTTCTCTGTGACATTGTCAGCTTTTTCACCTGGGGAGGTAAGGCAGAGGAGAAGGCACCATGACATCGTGCTGAGCATTCAGAAGTACCTTGATCTGATGATTCTTTGGACCTTGGTGTGGCAGCAAGTTGGGAGACCTGTGTTCTCTTGTGAGACTGCCGCTCTCTCCCCTTGCTCAGGGTTTTTCCCATGATGAGTAATGCATGGAGTGCCACCTGTAAATTGTAGAGTGGAGACACAAATATGCATCTATGCATCTTGATCTGTTCATGAACCTTTTTGTTGTTATGCTGCTGGAACTGAAATTACTCAAGCTGTACAGCCCAGCTGCCATAAGTCTCCAGGACAACACTTTGACTGTAACTTGTTTGTTTTATAACACCTTTTTTTGTTGCAACAGCTGTGCTAAAGGATCCTTCCGCAAAAGTAAATTGGGTTGTCACACTTCTATCTACTGCATGCTCTCAGGGAAGTGAGGTGCCGCAGTGATGGTGTGTGGTGTGATGCTGAACAAGCCTTGGCACTACTCCTGTGCTGTTTCATGGCCACCTAGAGCACTGTTTAACAGCCTCCCTTTTATGGTATTGGGGTGAGATTATATCCTTGCTTTTCCCTCTGTGAAGCTGCATTGAGTCATGTGAGAGCTCCGGAGGTGGACAAGGAGGTGAGAGTGCCCAGAGGTGCAGCAGGGCACTCAGACCTGCTCAGGCACACCCAGGGCTTTGCCCTTCCACTCTCTCGCAGAGCAGTAACAGGCTGTTTGTAGGGGTCTGGCACAGACGCAGAGCAGTGCTGGACTCCAGCCTCCACTTCTGAAGGAAAAGGAAGTGCCAAAGGAGTGTGAGGCACTAGCATGTCTGGAGCAGCTATAGTGCCACCTTTTAGAGGGAGAGTGAGCTTTGAGAGCTCCCCTTGTACCGTCACTTGGTGATGATAACAACTGCTGGTACCCGGAAACTGATTCTGCAGGGTCTGGGCAGTTTCCAGTCAGTGGTGGGAAACTGAGGTTTCTGTGTCCTCTCATGCTGGCTCCAAGCTTTCTGTGAAGGAAGGTCTGAATGGTGCTTGGGGTGATTTCCCAAGTTCCTGACTACTACTTTTGACAGGCAAGTGCTAGCAAGAGGGCTCAACTGCTCTGCTTTGTAACATGTGTTTTGAAGATTGTGTGAAAATATTTGCGATGTCTTAGCCTGCTTTCTTCTGCTTGTGGTCTTTAAAGGAAGACTTTATGTACTCTGTGCCTGATGGCCTGCTTTATTTCTTCAGAGATACCACTGGTAGCTGTCAGTATTACTCCGCTTTCAGTATCCAATTATGAAAGTTGAGGGAATAAGCAGAGGAAAAAAAAAAAAGAGTATAATGCCAAAAGCCTTTCTAGCTGGGCTGCGTGCAGTAGTCCAGAGCAGCGCTGATGATGATGTTAAAGCATGGTACCAGTCATCTGGGCTTGAGCCTTCTTGCTGGGTTTATTGAGGAGCTGAATTGAAATTTTAAGCTGGCTGGTGACCACTTGTTCTGTACAATTCCTTGCTGGTTTTGTGCACTCCCGCATGATCAGACTTGCATGAAGAGAAGGAGTATTGACCTCCTAACCTCGTGCCTGTCCCAGGTGCCTTCTCTCTCTTAATACTTGCAGCAGATAGAAAGCAGCACTTCTCCTGCCTGACCACTACTTCCAGTTCATTTCTCACCACAGTGGCATGTCCTTTCATTTTCCCCGTCTGACTAAGGTCAGGAGAGAGCCCTGTCTCATTCTCCCTCTTGTTTTACTTTGCATATTCATTCTCCAGTATTCTTCACAGGTCTATGTTAGATTTGTTTTCACCTGTTGCCCTGTATCTTTTGTACCCTCTGGTGCTCTTCATGTTTGTTCTCACTTCTTCCCATGGTCTTCAGGAGAGTTTTCATGCTCTGTAATTCAGGTGTGCATTCCAGGACTGTCCTGTAGGATATGGAGTTGTACAATGGTGTTGCCAGGGTCTGAAGTATTCTTCAGACTCTTTTGATATGCTGCAGAAGAGTCTGAAGAGTCCTTTGGAATATATTTGGTTTGTACAATGCTCTTGGGCACGTGGTATGATTCTTGGGGTCTCTCGTGTAGCTCCAGGAGTTGGACTTCAGTGATTCCTGTGTGTCCCTTTCAGCTCAGGGTATTTTATATTCTGTTGTCCATGCAGGTCAATTGGGCTGGTGGTAGCACTTTGCTGAACTGCTGCCTGATCTGTGGCCTGGTTTTGGTGTGTGGAGGTGCTGGAGAAGGTTGTCTGAGATGAGCCATTGCAGAGCAGTCTTTAAGATTGACCTTTATGACCCTGAGTCTTTTGTGTCAGAAATTTATGGGCAATGTGCTTCCAGTAAATTCCTCCAAGCAGCCTGTTCTGCATTTGGCAGTCAGGCAGGCTTCTTAGATCAGCACACATGCACAGTTAGCCTCAATGCTGAGGCTAGAGTTATCTGCTGGCTCAAGACTGACCAGATGTTTGAGTGCATCTGGAAGCCTGTTCTCTTACTTAGACTTGCAAAGGCTACCTCTTCCTGTCTGTGCAGACAGACACTGTTTGTGTCCATTGCTCCAGTAAGTACTGCTCCAGCAGTGAGGTGCTATGGGTGATGAAGGTTGTGCCTGCCGCTGGTGTAAAGTGAGTTGGAAGGATTCAAGCACGATCTGTATTGTTGCATCTGCTCTTCTGTCTTGTGGGAACACCACAACCCTGTATTGAGGTATCGCAGGTGATGCTGTGAGGTACATTTTCCAGCAGAACAAATTTAAATCTGATTCTGTCTTCCTGATGGCTGTGGGTTTTGAGAGATTTTAAAAGCTAATTAAAAAAAAGAAGCTTTTTTTCTTCCTCTGTGTTTACAAGTGTTTACCCTGAAACCACAGGTCAAGTTTGGCCTGCAGAATTTTTTCCCTAATTTTCCAAGGTATTGCATGCTCTTGTCTGCTATTCAAGAAAGAGTACTGGGCTGTGAGAGGTCTTGACTGTGTGTCTATCTGCTATGTGCAAAACTTTATTTCTGCCTGCTCCAGCAAGTCTACCTGCCAGCCATGTTTTGTGTTACTAATTTTCTTGGTGTCTTGCTGTTGTGGTTTAACCTCAGCTGTCAACCAAGCACCACACTCATTAAATCCCCATCCCATGGGATGTGAGAGAGTACTCTCCATGGGATGTGAGAGAGGAAAGGTAAAAGTGGGAAAAGTCTTGGGTTGAAATAATGGCAGTTTAATAGCTAAAGCAAAAGTTACATATACAAGCAAAGCAAAACAAGGAATTCATTCACCACTTCCCATGGGCAGGCAGGTATTCAGCCATCTCCAGGAAAACAGGGTTCCATGATCATAGCAGTGACTTGAGAAGACAAACCCCATCATTCTGAACATCCCCTGTCCTCTCTCCCCTCCCTTCCTGGCTTTTTATGCTGAGCATGATGCCATATGGTATGGGATATTGCTTTGGTCAGTTAGGGTCAGCTGTCCTGTCTGTATCCTCTCCCAATATCTTGTGCACCCTCAGCATCCTTGCTGGCAGTCATATGACAGGGAGGAAAGGCCTTGGCTCTGTGCAGGCGCTGCTCAGCCATAACAAAAACATCTCTGTATTTTCAGCACTGTTTTCAGCATGAATCCAAAACGCTGCCTCATACCAGCCGCTGTGAAGAAAATGAGCTCCACCCCAACCAAAACCAGCATACTCAAAGTGGAAAGTTCACCCATGATGCTGCACTGCCTTCTAAGTATCACAGCAATTTCTTTGATGAAGGGTGCATTGCTGTGCTGAAGTGAGAGGTGAAAGTGATAGAAATCCTGCTGTCCTGCTTTGCTTTGGCAAAGTGGTGCCAATTTTTGACTTGGTAAAAAGCTGAAGTTGGGTAGGTGTCGTGCCTGGATTATAGTGTGCTAGGGCTGTGCTCTGCTGCTGCTTTTGGTAGATACCCAGGTGATGTGTCAGGTGGTGTTACTGTTGAGAAGACACGGTGTTACCTCTCAGGAGGAAAAAGCCACAGCCAATCTTCTTATGTTTTTATTCACAAAAACTGAGTTTTTACCTCAAGACTTGAGAAAAACGATGGTCAAAAGGACTTTGTGTGAGCAAAGTCACTTTAGGAAAAGTCCATGCTGGCAAGCTGCTGACCCAAGTGACCTGCTGGCTTGGCACCATGTTTTCCTTAAGCCCTCTACTGCAGTGGCCTGGTGTAAATTTGTGTACTTACTCGGCTGTGTCTCCCTCTCTCCCAGCAAAATGAGATGAACTCCTTCCTGTGGACAATCAAGAGAGATCCCCCATCTTATTTCTTTGGCACCATCCATGTCCCATACACGCGTGTTTGGGATTTCATCCCAGAGAACTCCAAGAAAGCCTTCCAGCAGAGCCACATCGTGTACTTTGAGCTGGACCTTACTGATCCCTATACCATCTCAGCTCTCACCAGCTGCCAACTCTTGCCACAGGGGAAGAACCTCCAAGATGTGCTGCCCCGTGACATCTACCGCCGTCTGAAGCGGCACCTGGAGTATGTCAAGCTCATGATGCCGTCCTGGATGACCCCAGACCAGCGGGGCAAAGGGCTGTATGCAGACTACCTCTTCAATGCCATTGCTGGCAACTGGGAGCGGAAGAGGCCGGTCTGGGTGATGCTGATGGTGAACTCTTTGACAGAGGTAGATATCAAGTCGCGAGGCGTGCCTGTCCTGGATCTGTTCCTGGCCCAGGAAGCAGAGCGGCTGAGGAAGGAAACGGGCGCTGTGGAGAAAGTAGAAGAGCAGTGCCACCCACTCAATGGGCTGAACTTCTCCCAGGTGAGGCGGAGTGCTGTGCAGGGTGCCAGGCTGTCTGCTCAGGTGGATATCGCAGCAGCAACAGCATGGGCTGGGGTGTGGGGTAAGTGCTTTCTACCCAGAGACTTGTGTCTGCTCCATGCAGCCTGTGCCTTTGCCTACATCCTCAGGAGAATTTGCTAGCACAGGAGATCAGGCCAGAGATGAATTCATTTAGGCCCGGCCTGGGGAGACCCCTGTTCTCTTCCTTGCACAGCCGCAGGCATGTTCCACCCTCAGAGACACCAGACCTTTGGATGTGTGCTTTCTCTCCCTGGCTGGGCCTCTCTGCAGGAGCCCAGGACAGGCTGGGGCTCAGTGTCCAAACTTGGTTTTGTAATAGCAAGTTAAAAAGAAAGAAGTGATTACTCGGGGAAAGCAGGGCTGTTGTGTGTAGTGCTGGGAAGTAAGTGCTGATTGGAAAAGTATCACAGTGGATATCTCAGTGCCCTCAGAAATAGAGGCCCATCCTTCACACTGGGAAAAGTCTTTTTCTTTGGTTTTTGGGGGTTTTTTCCCCTTCGTTTGTTACCAGCTGAGGGTCAGCACAGCACAGCTTTCTGCAGGGAGCTTCACAGACTAGTACAGGCCCTTGTGCAAGTACCTTTGTATTTGCAGACCTGCTGGAGTTCAGCACTCTTGTTCATGCCGCCAAATGACCTCTCTGTTGTCTGTGTGTTGGATGAGGTGCTCCCCTCTGAACAAAATACACCAGGTAGCAGTGTCTGTTGTTGTCTCTGCCCAGTGCGATCACAGGCATAACCTTGCTCTCTGACATGGCGTACCTTCACTGCAGGGAGGTGCTAGTTTGGGGAGTGGCTGTGGCATTTGTTTAGGAATAGATAAGACCTGCATTTTGAAGCATGCCCCAGTAGCACAAGGTGGGAGGACTTTTAGTCGGGCTGGGAAGTTTTGACTGATGCCTTACCCTTTCCTCTGCATCTTGAAGCCTGTCCTGTCACTGGTGCAGAGTTTGGAAGGGAAAGAGCAGAAGGGGAGTGCAGCACAGCAAGGGCAGGGACAGCAGCTCAGGACAAATATCTGAAGTACTGCTACCCCAGACAACATCGGTGGGGAGACCATGGTGCAGGAAATAGCACATCAGCCCAGGCTGCAGTCCTGCACTTGAGCAGTCCTTAAATGCAGGCAGGGCTTCTGCACTTCTCTCTTCCATTGTTTGGAGCTGGGCAACCTCATTTACATCTCCAGTCTTTTGCTTAACACTGTGCTTTGAATCTTTATGCTGTTGCTGCTAGCTCACAGCTACCCTGGGAACAGGCTAAGAAGTCCCTTCTTCTCCACCTCTTACCTGCTTGAGGATTTATAAACATTATTGCCCACGTTTTAATTTTGCTGATATTACCCCTATAGCACATCATGATAGAAGTGGAGGGGGGGAGGCATGAGCATTTTTCTCCACTGCCTTGTAAGAAAGTGGTAGGGAGGCTGAGAAATACTGTTTGCAAATCATGTCCCTGCTAAGTTCATGCAAATGTTGACTTTTAGGCCTTCACAGCTTTCCTCAAAGAGCACCTGTTACTGTGCTGATTTGCACATGGGATAAGTACCAAGCGATCCAAGAAGCTGCATGGGCAAGGGATGCAGAGCTGCAGCGTCCAGAATTGCACAGCCTTCTGAGAAGGCCAGGGAGACAAAAACTGCAGGAGAAACCTGCTTCTAGTTAGGAAAATCACAGCTCATGGTGAGTGGAGGTGTGCATGTGCGTCATGCAGGCTGCAGCTCCTCCCGTGCCTGCTCACTTAGAGGGGATGGAGAGCACTGTCCCTTGAGGGAGCAGGTCTGGAGCAACTACTGCACTGCAGTTCAGATTCACACCTCTGCTGCTGCCCACTACTAGATTTCCAATACAGGCAGCTCAAGGAAAAGGAAAACCAGAGGCAGATGATTTTTATGCTTCTAAGCCAATTTCATGGCTGTTTCAGAAACTGGATTGTGAACTCTCATGGTTGGCAATTCTGTAAGTCTTTGATTTCAGAGCTTTTTTGTCAGTTTGTTCAGGCAGTAGAGTTAATTATGTGTTTAATATAAACCAAACAAAGTGTTTGAAATAGACTCTTGGAAAATTATTTTCTTTGGTGTGCTGCTGTGTGGGAACCCCCAGTATTGGGCCACTTCTGTGACCACTTCTCAAACAATCGAACACACATGCATGACTTAGAAACTTCCGTTGGGGAAAACGGAACAAAACCCATAAGGAATGGTCTAATACTGTACGAGAAATATCATAGAATCATAGAATGGCCTAGGTTGGAAGCTCAAAGATCACCCCGTTCCATCCCCTCTGCTATAGGCAGGGACTCCTAGATCAGGTTGCTCAGAGCCCCATCCAGTCTGACCTCAAACATTTCCAGGGATGGGGCATCCCTGGTTTCTCTGGGCAACCTGTTCCAGTGCCTTACCACCCTCACAGTAAAGAGCTTCTTCCTGATATCTAATCTAAACCTACTCTCTTTCACATTGGAGCCATTCCCCCTTGTCCTGCCCTTGTGAAAAGTCTTTCTTGTAGGCTTGTTTCCCATACTGGAAGGTGCATTATAGGTCACCCCAAAGTCTTCTCTTTTCCAGGCTGAACAATCCCAATTGTCTCAGCCTTTCCTCAGAGGAGAGGTGCTCCTTTCTTCTAATCCATCTTGGTGGCCTCCTCTGAACTCACTCCAGCAGGTCCATGTCCTTCCTGTGCTGGGACCCCAGCGCTGGATGCAGTGTTCCAGGTGGGGGCTCACCAGAGCGGAGCAGAGGGCAGGATCCCCTCCCTCCCCTGCTGCCCACGCTGCTTTGGATGCAGCCCAGGACATGTTTGGCTCTCTGGGCTGTGAGTGCCCATGGCTGGGTCATGTCCAGCCTCTCATCCCCCAGCACTCCCAAGGCCTTCTCACAGGGCTGCTCTGCATCTGTTCATCCCCAGCCTGGATTGATACCGGGTATTGTCCTGACCCAGGTGCAACACCTGGCACTTGTTCTTGTTAAACTGCATGAAATTCCCATGGACCCACTTGTCAAGCTTGTCCAGGTCCCTCTGGATGTCATCTAGAGAGATGCTTTTTTTCTTACGGCAGAATTACAGAGAAGTTAACTTAGCAGAGGAGCAGGTTCATTGTTTTCAGTTTGTTTCTGCATAGGGCTTGCTCTTTCTTTCATGTCCAGAATTACTGTACTGCCTGGTGAGATGGACTCCCAAGCCACTTCCAATCCATACATTGTTATTAGCTAGGTCCCTCTTTTGATCCATTCTGTTGACCTTGTTGGTGTATGTTATTGCAGATGAAGGTCTGGAACAGTGTGTTATTGTCTCCCTGGGGTTGTACAATGCTCAGTAACTGCAAAGTGCAGACAAACCTCAATTAGGAACTTCCTTCTCCGTGTGAAGAGAGAAAAATAAAAAATGAAAAAAACCACCAAACCTCCACACATACAATAGTCAACACTGCCTGTCAAGGGGCTCCTTTTCTTTGGCGTTTTTTACCAAAGACTTTCGGTTTATGACTTTCTTATTTTACCTGCCAAACCTCTCTATTCTTGCTCAGCTCAGGCTGGCTGCCTGCATTGCCAAATCATGAAAGTATCATTTCTGTTCAGTGCACAATGATGTGTACACAATCTGTGAAATACTTCACTGCCTTCTCCATCCCTCTCTCTTGTTCCAAGTTCTCTGCAACTTTAGGAGTGTGGAGACATTAGTTTATCTCCATGCCAGGGCCGTGGTGTTTATTTTTCCTCTTTCATGCTGTTTCCATCCTAGTTTGTCTTACAGACTTGTTCTCCCAGTCCACCTTCTTTGATGGGTAGTGCCTCTCTTGTTGCACTACCCTGCATGCAGGTCTCATTCCTAGCTGCATCTGGGCTTTGTAGCTATGTACAATCTGCCGCTGCTGACTTCCAGCACGGAGTCAGTCCCTCCCAGCTGTTCTTTTCCAGTTATGCATGTGCTTACATGTTTGCTGTGTTGGGGGGCATTAGTGCTCCAGCCCTAAACAGCTTTGCTGTTGGCTTCAGTAGTGTCATGAACGTCAGTTTAGTACTGGCTCAGAGGACGAGCAAGCGCTGGCCTGTACTGTGCCAGGCGCTTGCTTTGGTATGCTAAGGCTGTATTTCTCACCAACTGGTCTCAGCTTGAGCACGAGAAATTCAGACTTAGGTCTGCCCTTTGTGTGGACCCATGGTTAAGCATGTAAACCCTGTCCAGCCTTCACCACTTCCTAGCCAAGACGCTGGCCAGTTTGACTTCTCTGATACTGGGACACTTGGTAGAAGATTCTGTTACCTGTTCTTGGTTTGAGAATTGTTTCCCCACATGATTTTCCTGTGGTCATACCTTGTCACAGCATTCTTCCTACCTGAGCATCTGAATACGTTGCTGCATATTGAGAAGTAGTCTTCAAAGCTGCTTGGGATGCAGTAGGAAACAGGGAGCCACTAAGGACTGACTGCTTATGAAATCTTGGCTCCAAATCTGGGACTGAGCACTTGAAAGTCTTGCCATTTGCATCTTTCAGCCAGTCCCTGATATAGCTCATTGCAAATAGGAAATGAGGCAAAGTTTTCTAGATTGATCATTTTGTATTAATTAGGACATTATTTGTTTGCTTCTCCTCAAAAAACAGCCTTTGCAAGCAAGAAAGTACTGAGAGATTCTTGCTTTTCTGTAGAGGGCTCCCAGCACTTCCAGGTTCTGGATCACTAACGTGTCTCTGAGAGCTGTAGACTCCTGCTTAACAAACACAGCCTTTCTAAAATAACAGCAACATCATTTTTGCTGCTTGATATGTGTACTTACTTGGGCGAAAGGGCCACCCTTGACAGGCCCTTGTATAAAACTGTTATTTAGGAAAAGCCTGTATTTGTGGGGGAAGTAAGAAGCAAAGACACCATGGCTTTGTTACATGTATTACATGGTTTGTTGGTTGGTTTGTTTTTTTCCTGTTCTAAGGAAGTTAGAAGTGGTGGCTTGAAATTAGGCACGAAAGATAGAGTATGAAATTGGTGAGATTTGTGCTATTCTTCTCATTCCAATAAAGGCTGTTTTTGCTATACTTGGTTGGTCAGTTATAGTAGCTATCTTTAATTTCTGGGATGATGAGACTGGATCTTGCTGTGTTTCCATTCACAAGACCTTGGTTCAGGCACATCTTTGACAATGACAGTAATGGAGAATCTCAAAGAAAGAAAAAGCCAAGGAAAGCTCAAGGAAAGGCACATAGTACAAGATCTGCAAAGAGTAGGTTAGATTCTATAGTTTAGGTCCAGATTAGGAGCAAACTAAAGAGCAGTTGCTTGATGAAGGAGCTGACAGAGGAGCAGAGCGTTTTACTGCTAAACAAGTTGGATGGGACACTGCTTGCAGTAACATGATTGCATCTGCTGCCCTGAGGGTATAATTTCAAGACTTATTTGTTAGGACCAGCCTTCTCTCCTCAGGTGATGGGAACATCAGGGGTTTGTGCACGTGAACTGGAGCTGGAACAACTGAATTGATCCTATTTGCATCTTTGGCTGCTGGAGTCTGTGACCTAGATTTATTTTTCTTTGCAGTTTGTGTGTAAACAAACCTGCAGCCTCCGTGTCTAGACATCAGGGATGGGGAATGGGCTGGCTGATGGGAACCAAAATAACTTAAGACTTCACATTTCTACTGAAATAATTGCAGTTTAATTAAGATCTTTTTAACTACCTGGCGATTTCAGGGTTCTTCCCTCAGTGAAAGTAAAAGTGGCATTTGGAAGGGCGGAGAGTTTGTTTCAAACAGCCTGGACTCTGTGGTAGGGCTTTGAAATTCCAAACTGTGAACTTTGCTCCTTGCACTTGCACTCCATATGCCTATCAGCTAGCTGGATTTCCCATTAAAAATGCCCTTAGCTCAGCATATTACACAGCAGAAACAGAAGATGTCAGGTTGCAAACATGGCTTCTTCTGTCCTTGATGCTGCCATGGATGTCTTCTTGCCTGTGTGTGGCTCCCAGTGTTTCAGTGTGAGCATGTCAGTACGCTTCCCTTTTTACTCTGTGAGCAAGGGCTGGGCAATGAAATGTGTGCACTGCTCTGAGAACGCTTGTAGCTGGGTTATCTTGCTGTCCTCTGACAAGCAGTGCTGGACTGGTGGGCTGGTTGGCGGTGCACTGTGTGACACTTTAGGGCACTCTGCAGAGGAGCCCTGTCAGCAGGGCTAAGGTGCCAGGGGTCAGTGGCCACTCAAGGCAGCACACAGAAGCTCTGACCTGAATGCTTTTTGTGGCGCTGTACCCCCTTTTACTGATTGCTTCCTGTCCTCTCCATGGGGTCTCCCTCCTTCCCCCACCCCTAGTCCTGGCCACTCCTCGAGTTCTCCCTATTGGTTCCTGTATCCCAACTCTGCCCATGTACCACCCCTGTGCCCTGAAACCATTTGCCCATGTGCTCTCCCCGCCCCACTCGTACCCGGGTAAACTGAGGCTCCAGGCCACGTGACTCTCTCTCTCTCTCTCCGCCCCTGGGAGCAGCCTGCCAACAGCTCCTCTCCTCTGCCTTTGGNTTTGGAACAGCTCAGCCAAAAGTAAGGAGTGTGGAGCAGGGCAGAGATGTGGCCTTGGCTTATTCAGCTGTTCAGGCAGTTGGGTACCTCTGTGCGAAGCTTTTGTCTGCAGGTTCTCAGGTCTTGACACAGAATGACAGTGATTGATCATGGTGCTCTGGTGCTGTGGCTCAGTTGGATGCCTGATCCCAAAGGCTCAGTACTTATTGCCATTACAGAACCCAAAGCATGGGAATGTAGCTGCCAGCTTTTCCCTTGGACAAAAAGGTTGCAACCAGTCTGGACACCATAAAGGCAATGCCTGCAGAAGTTGTATAAGACAGCTTCCTTTCCCACAGAAGAACTGGACTGCACTCCTGTCACCCTCCTGTCCAGTACTGGTGAGATGGTTCTTCTGGCCCAGACTGGACTGCAAGATCTATGGGGATCCGTCTTGGCTCCTGCATCCCAGCTGACAGCGTTTCTGACTCATGTCCATGGTTCTGAAGACTGATTTTTAGTTTTCATTAGCAAATTCGGAACAAAAATAAAGCCTAGCTTTAGTTTTCATCTGTTTGATTTTGTGAGGATTTGTATTCCACTGAAGAGCCTCTGCTATCAACTCTCAGTGCTTGTGTGAGCATTATAGCTGTAGTCAGTTTGTCCTTTAATGCTCTCTTTGTTGAACCTGCCCCAGCAGTGCACATTTTCTGTGTGTTGACTGTTAACTCAGCTCTTCTCAGGCCTTGCGGCATCTCTCTTGTGACATGGCAGTCGTGTGTGTGCTTGGTGCAGTGCTATTGTCACTGTCCTCATCTTTCCTCGTTTATGCATCTGTGCTTGGCTGTGGTTCTTGCAGGCACAGTGGTTTTTTGAGCACTCATGCTTGCAGCTGTCAGAGTACTTTTTAGTCACGCTGCTTCCCAGGAAAGAGTGTTACTGTTGTTGCTGGTCCAGTCCCTGACTGCTCCCTGATCAAGGTGAACTTGCAAGCCAATTTACATGTTCTTTCTCATCTGTGTTTACATTTTTAGGTCTTCTAAGTACCGTTTCTGTTCCCCATGTCTTCAGTATGTGAAGTGCTCGTTTTGTATTTCTCTAAATTCCTACTGCCATACACTCTCTTGAGCAAACTATTCATTGATGCTGTTGTCTTAATGCAGAAAACTTGCAAAACGCTATCAAGGTTTTTGGAAAGGATATGGTTTCCATTATAGTTGTTGACTTAAAATTTCTATATCCTGTAGTTATTTGCAATAATCTTCATAAAGGCTTTTATTAGATAATTTGAAAGATTGATTGAAAGTAGGATGAGGCTGAACACAGTTGTTAAGATGACTGTTTCTTAAAAAGGAACAAAAAGGCAAAAAGGAAAGAGTAGGAACAATTATCTTTTTTTTTCGTCAGAGAGAAAAGATTGAATTCCTCAATAACATTTTTATCATCCAGCAAGCTTAGCAGCTACCTGCACATCCACACCAGACATCACCCACTTCCAGCATGCCTGGATGAAAGATGTTCAGACACCAAGGTGTGTAAACAGTTTCAAAGGGATTAGACAGATGGACGAAGGACAGCCACACCAGGACATCTCATACGTGTCTCAAGTGCCATCTCTGGCTCAAGGCATCCCTCAGCCCCTGACAGCCTGAATTGAGGGGAGGTGTGAGTGGAAGAGTTGCTCTGTAGGTTGTGGGCTTCTGCTGCACTGGGCAGGTGTGGAAAGCTTGTTCCCAAAATGTAACTGAGGTGGACTTGGAACCTGGTATGGAATGGGTAAGCTGGACTAAGCTTGGCAGTGTCCCTGCTGGAGCATTCATATGCCCACATGTTCTCTCTTTTCACAAGACTTACCTGTCTTGAACATGCAGAGGTCACATGTGAACAGACAAGTATGTGGGGAGCAGTTGGCTGTGCAGTCTGAAACCAGGGAGAGGTTTAGGAAGGTTTAGAAGGTTTATCCATGGATCTTGAGAACAGTCCTGTCAATTAAGACCAAATGTGTGAAAGTGTTTAGTCCGCAGTTAACTGTGATGTCAATCTTGTCTTGTAACTGAGGGAAGATTTAGGTAGCTGGCCTTGTGCATTTCTCAGTCTCTTTGTTCTTAAAAAGATTAGCAGGATTGCTAGCTTCAGCCAGAGCTTGGATTAATCTTTGACAGAAATAGATACACTGCCTTGACTTCTGCGAAGTCAAGTCTGGTACATGCATTACAAGAATGTTCTAGCAAGTAATATTGAATTTTTTTACTGGCAGATTTTGTGTGCCATAACACTATGTCTTGCTAATGAACACACTCAAAAAGCAAAATAGATCACACAAAAACAATAGGTTTTGTGTGACCTGCTTTGCTTTTTGAGTGTGTTCATTAGCAAGACATAGTGTTAGAAACTGATTTGCATCTTACTCAAACCCTTCATTTCTATGTGGATTACTCATAATTTATCGGTGTGTCCCACTCCCTCTATGTTCACCAAACAGCACCATGTGAGAAAAATATACGTATTTTAGGACCATCGGGCTGTCAAACCTCAAATTAACTGGGCTTGCAACTGTGCATCAGATCTGGCTGAATTTGCTGCAGATAAATCAGTGCTTCCAGGCGCTAGTTGATCCAGGCAGCAAGTGCTGTCCCATTCTCTCCAAGGTAAAAGCTGAGGTTCTGGCTGCCTTTGCTGAGTATCTCTGATGGTGAGGTGTGGTCACACTGGCCTCTTGTAATAGCTGTAGGGAGACACCCCACTGAGACATGGTTTATGGGGAGAATGTTGTGCCTTGTTGTTGTCTTGAGAGCACCCTATGTAGAGGTAGCCGCTTTGTTTTTCAGAAGTGGCACTTGTTGGCTCGTTGGGATGTCACACAGGATGAGCAATCCTACCCCACCAAGGACATGAGTTTCGTGGTGTGCTCCACTTGGCTGAGTGGGGAGCCCGCACAAGCCTTTTTTCACTTCTGCTTGAGACAAGTCAGCACAGGATGGCATCATACAGTTCCTTGGCTTTGCTCTTCCATCATCTTCCAGTATTTTGAGGAGCTTCCTCCAAGCTCAGAGGAAGTGTTTGGGTTTCTCAGGGGAACATATTGTATAAATAACACCAGATGTTCTAAACTAGCAGGAGAGCTGCAGCCCTGCACTGGTGTGCTGCTGGCTGTATCCCAGCACAAGGTGTTGTTGAGGACTCTGGTACTGACACTACAGTCTTCAGTTCCCCTGATTCACTGTAGGCCAAATTTTCACTTGAGTCAGGTAAAAGCTTTACCTTTGTTTGGGATACTGGATTAACTGCTTAAAGATTTTAACCACTGAGAAAATTTGAACTTTCACCTAGACACTGTCCTGAACATCTTCCTGCCTAGCTGCAAACATTTGAGTCCTGGCTCCTGCATATGCCCAGAGAACCAGTGTGAAAAGCAGGTTTTGGTATTGGTTTGGACTTGTTTTGCAGAGGGGAGCTGGTTAAATCACTCAGATGCTTAAAATCCCCTAGTTTCTTCCCACATTTTTACCCCTTTGCCTTCTGAAGGGCAGGTAATTTATGTCAGAATCTGTGGGTGAAGAAAACTAAAGCCTCTTAGCTTTCCATGGTTACACAGGATCAGCACAAAGCTAACTCTCCCAGGTCTTTCACTAGACATCTCACTCAGGGCTTTGCAGCTTTGGGAACTCTACGGTTGCTAGCCTGCTGGATCAGGGCTGTCTCAGCAGGAAAGACGTGTCCTTAGCCTCTGCTAGACAGATGGATTTGCTGCTGTTCTGAGCTCAGTTTCCTGCCTTATCCTGGCCAGAACAGCCCATTCTGCTGGGAATGTGCAGCAGTTTGATCACCTGATCGCAGAACCACAATTTGCAGATTGCAGAATATTCTGAGTTGGAAGGGACCCACAACAATCATCAAGTCCAGCTCTTAAGTTAATAGTCCATATGGGGTTGAACCTACAACCTTGGTGTTACCAGCACCGTGCTCTAATGAAATGAGCTAACTGTAGGGTCACTTGTGATAGCCAATGCCTATAATCATACAAGAACTGCCCCGACCATGTATGCCTGAGGAAATTTCTGCCCCTGGAGTTTCAGGGTATCCCTCAAAGTGCAAACATACCAAATTTCTCTGTAGCTCTTTGAGAGAGGAACTTAAATCCTGTCACTATTGGTGTATTTGGCAAAATGGTGTCTGGAAATTTTTAGGGCTGAAATTCCTGCACTCAAATCGTTGCAGATATCCTGAGGTGAGCTGTATCTGTACTCTCCTTGAGACCAGAATGGATACTATAGTAGCTAATGTACCTTTCAGCCTTGTGTTGGCCACTGCATTTCCAGTTTCACAGCAGCCTGCATTTAGGCTTGACTCTGTAAAATGCGGGCATGTCAGGAGTGGTTGGAAGCTTCTAACAGAGGCATTTCTGCTGAAATAAATCATACTGTTCATGTAAGTCTGAGCTCCTGTACAGTCTCTGCTGCTCAGCTAGTATACAGTAAGTTTTTAGGCTAGGGTAATTTGATCACAAGTTTCACCCCTGTGAATTTACAAGGCCTGTTTATAAAGATAAATGGGCTATTGTCACAGCTGGAGTCCCATGGGATAAGCTGCATTTTTGTAATGTTCAAAAATAAAGTAGCTACAGCCATGTTTTCTAGGAAAGATGAAGTGGAGAACGAAGAGAAGATGGCACCATGTATATTTTTATTTGCTTTGAAGCTGTTGGTAAGTCGGAAGAAGGCATGGAAAGCTCAAGGTTGTAGCTGATCAGCAGTAATGCAGGGGATGGAAGTACCTGTTACCAGTGCTGCATAGTGCCTGGGTGAGCATTTCCTTGGAACTCTACCAGAGGAGAACAAGAGAGAAATTATACTTTCGTTTAGGGACTTGAGGTGTGTTTTCACAGCACTCCAAGGAACCTATTCACCTAAAACGCATGTGAATAATTCTGTCTAGAAAGTATTGATGCTGTCTTGGAGTAATGCAATTTCAGACCTCATCTGGGTTAATGAAAAATGAATTAACCACTAAACTGAAAAGGATGTTTGCTTAGTAATCATGACTGAACTTTATTTTTACATGAAAAGAGAATATATAGTCTCAACCAAAAGTACGTATGATTGGTGCTCTAAGGGGGTTCAGTTTTTTGAAATGGAAAAGAGTTATAGGCCACATAATGTAGAGGGAAGAACTGAAGCATAAAAATGGGAATGATAACTGGGAGTCGTTCAAGAATCCTAATTAGGTCCTTGAGAAACCACAATTCTACATTTGCAGAGACATTTTTTTTAGTTTAAAAGAAAGCTGGTTTGGTTAACAAAGGAGATCAAAGCAGCAAAAACCTCAAAATACGATGAATGGAAAAAGAGAGCAAGCAACATAGACAAGTAATCTGCAAGCAAAGCCAGACAACTGATGGGGGAATTGAAGGGCACCAGTGAAGAGCTTTTGGGCAGCACATCTGAGCAATAAGAAGGGATTCCAAAAATGTATCAGAGCTTCCTGAAATCCTAGCAGTGGTATAGGCTCCATACTGGCCAGGAGTGAAGAAGCATACTGAAAAAGCAGTGGCAGAATCCATATTTATTTTGTGATGTTTAAAAAGGAGAAGACTCTGTATTCGTAGCTCGGTCATAAGAGAATTTCTGCTCTGCTCACAAATTGCTTGCTGTAATTAGGAAAAATGTTAAATGTCATTGTTTTTAAATGTTCAAAACAATGGTTAACTTACAGTCCATGATTTTTAGAGACTTAGCCAAGGAGCTCTTTGAATCATTAATGACACTTGAAAAAGTTCACGGGAGTGGAAAAAAAACTACTGTAAGAGCATTATTCTGGGACAATGAGGGAATAGCCTGCCAGACTACCCTAAGTTCAGTTTGATCAGAACACAGAAAATCTGATAAGCTCTGCAGCTGGTGAAGAAGTAAGAGAAGACAGTATGATACTAGCCAATTTTCCCTGAATGGGAAACTGACCTTGTCAGACAACTTCTTCATATGAGCATGATTTTTGGTAATAATTGGTGACACACATAGCTTTGACAGCTTTTGACTTTGTTCCTGGTCATACTCTGATGTAGGAGTACACACCAGACAAAATCGAAGTGGCTCTTTGTAAATAGCACAGAGTACTTGTGCATTCTTGTGAAACAGCTGGAGATGGGGAGTCATCCTCCACCAGTGAGTAAGGAAGCTAAAAAAAAAAACTGGTAAAGAAGTACTGAAGGTGTCTGCTCCTGGTCCTGCATTATCCAGTGGCTTTGTCAGTGATACAAATACTACATAATTGTTGGCACAAGCTTGGAGATGCTGTAGTTGGAGGGGATGCAAACAGCAGGTCAGCTGTGGGAGCAGAGCCGAGTCAGCTGAAAAGCAGGGCTTGTCTAGTGCTGCTCTGTGCAAGGCTGTACATCTAGAGCGAAGCATGGAGGTCAGGCTAGCAAGACTGGAGGCCTTGTCTGGAGTATACTGATGGTGCAACAGGCTTGGGAGATATTAGTTAACACGACTGCCAAGCTCAGTGGTTCAGCGGAGAGGGAGCTTGCAGTCCTCAGGTGAGCGGTAGGAGTAGGGGAGAAATGTTCTGAGTACCCTAGTGCAGGAATGCTGCCTAGTCCTGGTGTCAGCACTTCAGAGAGCATTGAAGAGCTGGATATAGGTTAGAAAAGAGCTACATGATTATTCTGGGACCTGAAGACCATTGTTTTTACAACAGGAAAGTAGACAAACTGATCTGAAAAGTTGTGTCCAGAGAAACAGACAAATAATTCCTTGAGTTTTCTTGGATATTTGTTTTAAGGTAGCAGGACAATATAACAAATGCTGTGTGTCTAGTGGCCTAGAGGCTGAGGAAGCACACTATCAGATTCAATATAATTGGTCTCTAGTGAAGGCAGTTAGCCAGTTTAACAAATTTCCTTAGGACCTGGTGGAACTGCCATCGTTTAGACTTCAGGTTGCCACCATATACGTCTCTGAAACAAACTGTTTCTGGGTAGCTGCCGATTTGTGCATGGTATCTATGTATATTTTGATCTATCTGGACAGTGACAGTCTTTATGCTAATATGAAACCAGACTTTTTTCTTATAGTGAGACGTAGGACAAGAAGTTTTTCTAAAACAGAGGTATTGTGACTTCTGTTCTGACGTTCTGCAGGCAAGAATGGGGTGACAGCTGCAGGTCAAAGCTGTGTGCTCTTTGCTGCACATCATCTGCAAATGGGCTGAGCTTCTAGTAGCATTGAAATGGGTGCCAAGGAGGGGCGTCTTGGGGTACTGGTGGCCTTTGCTAGCCTTTTCCAAATGCTCTCAGGCATCAGCCGTGTGTGTGTGTAAGTGTGAAAGGAACCAAAAGATTTGTAGGTCTGCACTCAGTGCTGCAATGCCTGCAGAGAAAGATCCTTAAGGAGCAGACACCACCTCTTCTGGGGTCTATTTACCTGCTTAGTGAGGAATGAAGTGGGACCTTAAAGCCATAATGCTGCCTGGACACCACATTCCTGCTCAGGTTAGTCAGGAATGAACCATTAGAGTTCAACGTCACCTTCATCTCACTAAGGCCCTGCCCTAACCTCAGTGGTTTACATCTGTTCCAGGACCCTGCAAAGGGCCTGTTTCTGTCTGGCACGGGGTAGGGAATGGCCCCCCGAGTGTGGCAGGTGCAGAGATGCATGGCAGGTGGACAGAGTGCCCTGTGAGCATACGGTGTGACACTGCTCCCCTCGTATCCACAAAAGCCCTTGCCATGTGGCAGCACACATACCCTGTGCTGCCAAGTGGGGGGCTGGGATTTTGGTAAGTGATAACAGCCCCAGCTTGTCATTGATGTGTGGCACTGTGCATAGGGAGCACCAGACAGATGAAGAGTGATTCAGAAAGCACCTGTGCTTCCTGGTCCCCTTAATTCAAGGCTGTCCTGAAATAATAGACACTTTCTTGTGTGCCTCTTGTTAAGGTGGCTTGAGTTAGTCCCCAGAGCAGTGCTTTGTGGTAGTTACTGGGACAGCAACAGTGTCAGGGACCCTGTGATGCGTAGAGGTGGGAAATTGTGGCAGCAGTGGTGATGGTAGGTAGCTGAAATCACTCACTCCTCCTGTTCATACTCTCAGTAATTCCTCCCCAGCTGAGGTTCATACTGTCTGAGGAAGCTGCAGCATGTCTACACAGTGGCGCTGTAATGAATTCTCTGGGAGTAATCTCGTTTCTTTTGCCTGATATTTGGTTGTTATTTTAGGATTGTCCAGTTTGAGAATAAAAGCTAAAATTTCCAGCTGACCAAAGGAATAGTTGGAGCTCATTACCACTATTGCAAATCTGTTTCCAAAATGTTGTGTTGTCACTGTTAGAGATAGCATTGTAGTTAGGTGGAGATACCTCTTCTGTCCTCCCCATGCTCAGTGAGGGTTGGAAACCTGACCAAAGACATTGCCTTGCTCAGGCAGTTTTCTAACATGTAGTGTTTTGAGTCTGTTATGGTGTTTTGAAGACCTGTCTTGACCGTATCTGCTCCCTGTTGTGGTGGATTAGGGAAGATGGGTTGCCTCTGTTGCTGGAGCATAATGTTTTTGTAACTTCCAGAGATCGTGGGCTTGCAGGGGTAAGTCTGTGGCACTGCTTCCATGTTCCATTTACCTTGTACGAATGTGCACATGCAGCTGAGCAGACATCTAAAATGTAGAGGAATTGTGTCCTTTGTTAGCTCAGGAACCTAAATGAATTAGGGTCGGGTTTAGTTGATAAGGTGGTGTTAGGTCATAGGTTGGACTTGATGATCTCAAAAGTCTTTTCCAAGCTAGTTAATTCTGTGATTCTGTGTGACTATGAGACAGGAGACACAGGTGTTTCCACATACCATTGTCTTTAGGAGATGTATGTTCATCCATAATTGTTGCTTCTATGTATCCTTCTACCAGCAATAGCTCTCTGGAAGGAACCACCCTGCAGGCTCTTTGCTGTACTCAGAGCTGGTGGCTGTGGTTTGGCAGGGAGTGCAGGACTGGATGCTGGCATAAAGCAAGTTCTCAGGCAGTGCAGTAGAGTGATGGTGATGACTCAGTGCTGTCTGCCTAGTTTACACAGCTGTGATCCCATGTGCTGCATGCTTTTCTGTTCTTGCTCTTAATGTAGATGCTGGGGATCTCTGGAGAGCCCGTTGGTTCAAGCAAGTGTGTAGAACCGCTGCTTGGTGCTCACTGAGTCAGAGCGTTTTCCGTGTGATGTAGAGACAGAATGGTCAAGAGCTGTAGGCAGTGTTAAAAGAGTTCAGTTCTCATGTTCAGTTCTACTTTCTCTTGAGTTGGGTTTTCTTAGTCTCTCTCCATCTTTAACAGCAATGTGGTTTAGGGCAGATGTCACTGCTGATGGCAGAAGTTAAAGCAGAAATGTTACTTTGTGTTCACGTGGTTGTATTCACAGCAACAACAAACTCCAAGGGGTATGTGTATAGCTGGAGAAGCAGATAGATGGAAGGATAGGGATTTGAGTTACTCCCATTTTCTGCTTCAGGTGGTCATTCTTCCTTTTGTTCCCACATTCAGGGCCATCTCAGTCAGGTCTGGCTTGCCTGGCACCCTGGAACTGTGATGCTCTGTATAATCCTGCTGCCATCACTTTCTCTGCTGCCTCTGAACTCCACAGGCATCAGAAATTCAGTCCTGTTCCTCTTCAGGATGAGCAGAATTCTTTTTCCTTCCCCTCTGCCAAATTCTGGGCTCATACTCTTTTCTGGAGTAAGGACAAAGGGGTAGAGCTAGAACTGAGTTTTAACTGCATTCCTGCCTGGCTCCCTGTTACAGTTTAACATCAAAACTTGGCCAGACCTTTGTTGGTTTGGTTTGGTTTTTTTCCTTTCATGTATTTTTTTCCTGGAATCCACACTGTTATTCACAGTTGGATAGGTCTAAGGCAAACCAGTGGAGTGCCTGAGGTCTGACAGTAATCAAGCAAGCGTTTTTGCTTCATGTTTAAAAACAAAACTTTAAGCAAACTTTCCTGGCTGTTGGGTGACAGGCACCAGCCTTGCCAGAGCATTTCTGCTTCAGCTCCTTGCTGGAGTGGCTGCAGGCCTCCTGGAAGTTGGTGTCTGCTGAAGGTTTCCTCCTGCAGCATCACATACAGTACATGTGATGTCCTGGCAGATGGGTGCAGGGCTCGAGGCAGCAGGTCTCCCCACTATGCTCCGGGCCTTAGTGTGCCTGCACCAGGTGGTGGTCCAGCCTGCCAGGAGGTGACCAGGAAGGAAGTCCAGATTCCTGCCAGTCCAACTGCCACGACTTTGCTACACACTGTGCTGAAAATACCCTCTGGGCAGGACTGCACTCCTGGCTGGATTTGTACATATGCATGCTCTGCAGGTTGCACGGCCAGAGGTGCAGGGAGGGGTGGGATAAGGCTTAGGTTTCCACTCACCAACAGCCCCTTTTGAAGTAAAAAGGAATGCTCTTCCCTCCAGCTGGAAAACTGAGGCCGGAGCATGGGCAGTTGTTGCGGGTCCACCAGGACACGTGCTGTACATAGACAGTGCCATTCCACAGAAGGTTAAAGAGCTTCCCAGCGTCTGGTGGTGAGAGCTGTGCAGACATTTGCTGTCTTCTACCTGGTAGAGGGAGCAAAAGTGTGACTTGTTTCAAGGCTGGCAACAAAGCAGTTGCTCTGGTGCTGCTGCATTCTCTCTGCAGTTAGTTTCTCTGCAGCTGAGGTTCCTGGTTTTATATGCTCACTTGCCTTTCTCAAGGACTTTCAATGAGCCAGAGGTTCTCCATGTTGCCACACTCTCCCTGGGCACAATGCAGTGCTTCTGTTCAGAGCCTTTTTCTTCCCCTTCTTTCTCTCCTCTTTTTTTTCCCTGTGACCCGTGCCAGGCAGAGGGGCAGTACTGCTGAATTAGGAGGAACATGTGCTTTGAAGCTGGGATTTCATACCAAATTGACCATGATCTTCTTCAGTCTCAGCATCTCTGCATGCAGGATGCCTCCCTCTGCACTGTCAGACCTTAAGCGTGTGCATTGGCACTGCTGGTTTGCTTGAATTCCTGTTTGTTCTCTGTTCATACTGTGTTTTAATCAAGCCTGGCACTCCTGAAAACCAGTCAGTTTATCATCCGGGGTCTAGCTGCATGTCATATGATGGGAACCTGGAGATTCACCAATGAATGAGTATTCACATTAGGTATTGCAAGTATTATGTGAGGTTTTCAAACATCCTGTAGATAGCTTACTCTGTTCGAATAACATTTGCCCTGGCCAAGATGCTTTCTTCTATCCCCTTCAGTCCCTAGAGGAGCGTAATTGCAGATTAGTTAGCTGATAGCAAGAACTTTATCCTGGCCACAGGGAGTTCCAGCAGAGGATTTTATTGACGGGCTTTCATAGCTGAGAGTTAATATGGTTGGGAAAGCTCTTCTCTGAAAGCTGTACTGCATTTAGTTTTAATGAGGGCAGCAACTGTACTTGCCTCAGACTGATTTGAGTGGAAGCAGTCATCCCTTATCTCTGCTGTGACTTCTAGTAAGAGTGTCAGGAGAAAACTAGGTACTGTCTTGTTGCTAAGAGTCACAGAAATGAAAATCTGGTGAAGTCTCTAGGTCTCAGATAGTGGTGACTGAAGCCAATCCATTTCTCAGCTTCAGCTCCTACCAGGAAGATGATCTTATTGTCAGTCACATGCCATCTTATTTAGTAGTGGCAGAACCGTCGTAGGAAACAACTCTGTCCCAGCATGAGTCAAACAGCAAAGGGACTGTGAGTTTAGGCTTCAAAACTGCACAGCGTGAGCAGCCGTGGGAAAATGGAAACGGTGCAGGAGTGGAGAGGGCTGAAGTCAGATTTCTGAAGGACAGAGGCTGAGTCTGAGAGATACTGCCGTCACTGAGAGTAAGTGACAGAGAGTGCATGATAAGCAGCACAGCAGAACAGCTCCCAGTGTTGGCATCACTGCTTTCCCCTCTGCTTCTCCAGCTATGCCAGTGGCAGGCACTTGGCGTGTCCTGTAGAGGTCTAGTTGCTCTTAAGTGTTCACATTTCATGCATGCCTACTCATACTCTTTTTATCTGATTTTCAGGCAGTGTGTAACTTTGCAGAATTTGGCTCTAAGGCTTTTTGAAGTGGCTATTCTTATACCAGGCTCTGCCACTGAGATGTAGGGGTGAGTCATTTGTTGTACGTTGCTTCATGTGGCAAATGGAGTGGCAACTACAGAAAGCAATGCTTAACTGTAGAATTAAAGACACAGGGTACAGCTTGTGAGAGAGATGCCTGATCTTCTCCATCACTTTTCATATCTAACTTCTGGTTTTAGATGTCCGGTTCTTTTGAGGTCCTCTGTGGAGAGTGTCAACTTCTCCTGGTGAAACAGTGAGAACAACACATGGCTTTGCCAGCCATGGATTCCTTTGCTGATTTGTGGCTAGGTGAGGCTTTGTAGAATCAGTGCATCAAGAAAGGTTTGTGTTCGAAAGGAGCGGATAGGTTAGGGTTCTGAGAGACAGGCATGGGGCCCATTGGATGGTAGCCCATTATGGTTTCTATTTGACTCCAATCTTAAAATTCTGTACAGCAAATTGTCTGGAGAAATGTGCCAAATATTGCCTAGTACTGCATTGGTAATTATTAGTGGTGTAGCCTATGATGGCAGAGAGTCCTCTTCCTGTGTGGTTGACAGAAGTATTTCTTACCTTTTTCATTTTTTTTCCTTTGTGCTAAAACAACTAGTAAATCTGTCCCTGATGTGCAGCCTGCTACGTGGTAGACTCTGCTGAATTTAATTTGGAGTTCTGTGCTCCATCTAATCAGACATTACAAGGGACGCTCGAGTTGTGCTTTGTCGATCAGTTACCCTCTCCGGAGCTAGCAGTTTACAACAGATATTGCACAACAAGACAGTTTTTGTTCACTTACATTCTTTCCAGTGAGCAGTGCAACATGCAATTCCTGGACAGAGATTGAAGATAGCAGTTCCCACTGTCCCAGCACAGCCTGACTCATTAATGCAAATTTTGCATTCACTGCTTAACTGTAAAAACTAGGAATTATGATTCTAGCTTGTCATTCCCAAATCTAGGGATTGGATTACTAAGAAAACATAGAAGATATATATACTTCAATGGCTTACAAACTACAGAGAAGGGTCCGGTGGTGACAGGCGCAGCATAGTGCAAAATACATGCAGAAAATTGCAGTCAGGAGCAAGGATGGAAGAAGGGATGAGAGGAGGAGCCAGATATACTCTTAGCAGTGATGAATTGTTAAAAAAGATCGTTTTGTCTTCTGCAAGAGAATGAGACATGTTAACAGACTTATTTCTCTGTTGTCTCCATTAATCTTTCAAAGTGGAAGTAGATAACTTCCCTGGAAATGGGAAGAGAGCATGGGAAAAGGGACTGCTTTGGGACTGGATCTACAAGAGAAGTTTCCATTCAGCCATCTTCCTTGTAATGTGATGTTTGTGTTTGCTGATCTGGACCTGCTGATAAACAGTGTTACTTGTTCCAACACGTGGAAGCATGCTAATCATGTCAGCTGAGTTAGTAAGTGTTGGCCTCAAATGTTTTCCAGGTTTTGTATACTCTGAGGTCACTGTTTTCTAGCTTTTGCTTTGTCTGCTAGAGGCAAGCAGTGTAGTATTTCACTAGATAGCTGGGATGTAGTGCAGCGGCAGATGAGCTGGTACTACTACCAGGCCCTCTGAGGCATGGCTAGCTTCTTACCCAGGTGTAGCCAGGAGGGAGAGTTGAACAAGATGCAGTCTCATAAAGGAGTGAATCAGAATGCAGCAAATGCTGTTAGATAATTATCTCACTGTAATAGATTCAGAGGAGCAATGTGCTGATGTATCCATGTTAACTGTTCGTGTGACATAATCTATGCTGGCCTGGGCCCTGCATTGCAGTGTAGCATGTTTTGCAAGCACCCTACCTATGCACAATGAGTCTCCCCTTGAAAGGAGAAGAGCATAGAGCACTGATGTTGTTGTAGGACTGGGATATGTGAAGTGGGAGAGCAGGGCTCAGAGGCTCCAAACACATGCTCTTGGTGTCAGAATGCTTGGCTGCATAGTCTCTTCTCCCTTACCTCTCCTCTATGTTTGTCTCCAGTGATTAGTTCTGACACATACCAGAGACTTGCCGCCTGATGAAAATGAAAGAAGGCTGAGCCCAGAGGAGGTGTTCCAGGATGCCAGGCCAAGCCTGCAAGACAAGGTCTAGAGTAGGAGCAGGCTTTGGTGTTCAGGAGGAGGAGATGGAGAGTCTTAACTTGCAAGTGGTGGCTGGAGGCAGGTTTCTGCAAACAGGTCCCGTGTGCTACAGGGGAAGTGGGTGCTGTTGTGTTGCTGCAGACTTCCGTATATCTTGTATAGAGTGATGAGCTGCTGTAGTGCCCTCCATGTCTCGCCTATGCCCCATGTCCTGGGCCAGCTCTGCGGCAGCACTGCAATTCCTGACTGCCAGTTCTGTAGAGGGCTTTGACTAGATTTGCTCTGAGGATCTGAAGTGAACTCTTTTCTACCTGAAGTTTTGTGAAAGGGCCAGGGAGTCCCAAGTTTGAAAGAAAACCGTGAACATGTTGATGGAATCTTGATGATGGTTTGCAGGAGACAATACTACAACTGTTATGTGGGCTTGGGTTTTGTCTGGGGTTGTTTTTGGCGAAAGCATTTTGTTTCCATTGAAGGATGCTTGGGATAATATGTGATGGAAGAAGGACCTGGTGTCTCCAGGCTGAGAAATTATAATAGGAAGACCTGGCTTTAATTCCCAGACCTGCCATTGCCTTTCTGCCTCTACTGTGCCTTCTGTTCCTTGTATAACATCAGGATTAGCAGCGCTGTGCGGAGCTGTCGTGGAGATGTTGCAATGAATACGCTATTCCAGCACTTGGAAATAGCAGTAGCAAAAGAGTTCACAGGAACAGAGGCTGTTCCTGTAGCATACTGCTTCTGCTGTTGGCTTTCCTAGACAGGTACAGCCTGGTCACATGCTGTAGTCACACTCTAGGTTCATTTTTTTTGAGGCGTCTTGAGAAACTGATCCTTTCCTAGCCTGAGAATGTCGCTCCCTTGTGAGCAACAAGCCATTTCAGTAGCCTATTAGGGAGGTAGAACTGGGTTGTTACTGCAAAGCAGGCTGAGGAGGCATGTGAGGTAGTCTGACTGCTTTGAATGAAGACGGGTTTAGATCCCCAAGAAGTCTAGGTTTTTCACATGCAGTGAAACTGAGTTAATAAATCAGATTTCAAATATTTTCTTTCAAGAGCTAAGAATGGTTTTTTGGCAAAAAAGTAGAAAGCATGCATCAGGATTACAACAGATATGCTTTCCTGGATGGGTACAAAATCTGTCCTGTAAGCAACAGCCAAATAATTACCTAGGAGAAAAGCAAATATCAGAATAGGGTTATTTTGCTTACCCTCTCCGCTGATCTGTTAATATGTCTCCTAATCTCAGGTGATGCTGCTTTTGTTTATGATGTTTCCTGTTAAAGGATTTAGTGAGCATGGATTTTGTTAGTTTATGTTTGTTTAATTTTAGCACAAATTTCATTAGGATTGACTGTATGGGCCCAGTATTGCAGAGACCCAGCGGTAGCTGGGTGTTTTGTGTTTTGCCTCTTAATAGACCTCTCTTTCTCCAGCAGGAATTAGATTGTCTTATTTGAGAAGATTATGTTCTAAAACACAATTACTTCAGAGGATAGTCTTGCACCAATGGCTTTACATACTGTTGTGGAGGTGAGGATAGGTGTTGTCTCTGGATTTCCTTATTTTCAGGGCTCTTTAGTGAATATAAATTGAATTGTTTTGGAGACTGGAACAGTATTTCACACTTCTGTCACCAATGGGCATGTTAAAAAAGCCAGCAAGAGGGTAAGTCCCTTTAGACTGGGGGAGAGGAGATGTTGGCAGATGCTGCTACATGGCCTGAAGAAAATGTTCTTGAGAGCTTTGTCTCATGAGTGCTTTGTCTCAAGGTTAAATGAGTTATGCTTGGTCTTGGCAACTTTTAGTTCAAGGCTATGTGTCATGTTGATGAGTTTGTGTTTAGTGCAGGGGGTGATGTACAATTTCCTGTAGGCTGCTTGCAGTGTGAAGAGCATCCCTTTGCTCCTGGATGTGACGTTTGCCAGATAAGTAAATATGTATTGGCTGAAGCAGATTTTGAAAAGTGTCAAGTGGTTTACAAGAACAATTCTTCTTAGTCTCAATATTATTTGGCTCCTATATCCCAGTCTGCACCTAAAAATCTTTACTGGGATAACCTGAATCTGCATAATTCTGGATTTTTGAAAGAGCCATTTAAAGGGTCCTATTTCTCTTCAGTGAGACTGTTAGAAGATGTTAGGTCTGAATCTCCTCACTGTTACTTTGCCTGTGTTGTGACAGCCCCATCATCAATGTCACTGCAGAAGGAGTGTGAACAAGTGATTTTTCCAGCTGTTAGTGCAAAGTAACAGCTCCGATTGCTGGAGGTGAGAAAATTGCTTCTTGCTGGTTTGGCTGTGCTCTCAGCTGTGTTGCTATGTAACAGAGATGCAGAGGGAAAGCACCAGCACGCTTTCTGGCCTAGACCAGAGTGGAGGTTGTGGCTTGCTTTCTAAGTGCTTTGCTGAGTATCTTTTCCATGGATTGTGCTTGGAGCAAAGAAGGCAGGATAGACAAAAGACAGGTGCAAACATCTTTCAGTGATCTCGGGTGGTGGCTTTTTGAAAATGTGTGCACTGTGTAACTCAGGTCAAGGGAGATTTGAACCTTTTGCACGTGCAATTCACTTTTTGTTACGATATAGCAGTTCTCACAGGAAATAAAACAGGAGGAAGACTGCCTTGGGGAAGACAAGCCATGTCCTTGAGTTCTGTAGCCTAAAGGGTCTTCAGCACAGCACAGGTAGCTGATGCTTATTCTCTCTCCCCACTGGATTTTTCATAGCCCCGGGCCAAGGAATCATGTTTTCTCAGGTATGGCTTTCAAAGGTACAACTAAAAGTGTGTGGGAAAGGGTTTCTTTTTCCACTAGAATTTTCTAGGTTTCAGGAAGATATCTCTGTTTTGAATTGCAGTGTGACTTTAATTTTGTGGCAACAGGAGACCTAGAAGGACTTTGACCTTTTTGTATCTCCAAAATTTTTGAATTTTAATGTAAAAGTTATGTTTTTGTTTTAGAGGTACTGACTCCCAATGATTTTGAATTGGGCTGAAAGAGGCACAGGATTTTTGAAATGCAAAATCTTATATACAGGAACTCAATCATAGGTTGATTTTCTTTAGAGAGCCAGTTTTGAAAAACATCACTCTGATTTTCAGAAAGCTGGATGGATATGCTTTATGCTGACTTCCTGGGCTTGTTCTGAAATTCTTATAGCTTTGATTTCCTTCTGCCCAGCATTTTCAAGAGTGCCTGTTTGCTTACTATCTTGGCAGTCATTAAAAGATCCAGCTGTTCTATGCAGATTTCTCATGGGCTTTCAAGTTATTGGTAGTGACAGGCAGTAGGTAAAGACTAGAACTTCCTACCTGTGAATTGCATTAGACTGGACATTAGGAGAAGTTCCTTCACGGAAGGGGTGGTTTGGCACTGGAATGGGCTGCCCAGGGAGGTGGTGGAGTCACCATCCATGGAGGTGTTTAAGAAAAGACTGGATGTGGCACTCAGTGCCATGGTCTGGTTGATAAGGTGATGGTGGGTCGTAGGTTGGACTTGATGATCTCAAAGGTGTTTTCCAAGCTAGCTGATTCTGTGATTTCTGTGATACGTGTTCCTGTTCAAGTGGGGGTGTGTGCATGTCAGCGTGTTAAGCTGAAGCAGCAGTGTGATGGGAGGTCACATGTGTGAAGGGGATCTGAAAAAGACATGGAATTGAGGGATAGGGTTTGGCAGAGACATGATTTGTCAAGAAGGATTGGAGTACTGGGAAATCAGAACTCTCTTTGTGGGACTTAGTATTTCAGTGGGATTTTGGGGGTTTTTTTCCCTCTGGCATAAAGACTTGTGGATGGGACCCATCTGCGGCAGAGATTAGTGCAGTCCCTTGGCTGCAGCCTCACTTTCAGCAGCCTTTTCTGGTTGCTAGAAATATACTGAGAATATGTCTGTGCTATAAGAACGAGTTGAGTGGCTGCTGAGCTCTGTGGGCGTGCATGAATGATTTCTGTTCGGTAACTAAATTAACAGCTAATTCAACAGTGACACTTGGTATATTAAGTAGGTCTATAAGATAAACTGACTGATTTAATTAATTTAATAAAATTGAAATTGAAGGACCAATTAGGTGCCTGCAGTTGGCAGTTATTAAAGTTCCTGACTGAGCTGTTTTGCAGACTGCTACTGAGCTCATATCATGTGAATGATTTTATTATCACCAGGTCTCGCAATTCCGAGAAAATTATAACCACATGTAAATAATCTCCAAGATGAATTACTGTGTCATGTAACAAAGAGAAACATTTCCGATCTTGTGGGTTTGCTGAGTTTAACAAAATTACCGGGGAGAGTATGCCTTTCTATAGTCTGTCTTCTCAGAAATTAATCTTTGGGAAGATTATCCTATTATTTTGACCACTGACTTTCTCCCTGCATACATTTATTTTCACTGCTCTAGATGGCTCTTAATTATTGTGCATACAATATCTGGGTTTTGGCCAATTTCAGGTTTGTCTTTATTGTGGTTTAGCCCCAGCCTCAGCCAGCAACCCAGCAACCAAGCCCCAATAAGGCTCGCTTATTCCCACTTGAGTGGGATCGGGGAGAGAATTGGAAGGGTAGGAGGGAGAAAACTCATGGGTTGAGATAAAGGCAGTTTAAAAGGGAAAGCAAAAGCCACATGCACATTCACTGCTTCCCGTGGGTGGGCAGGTGTTTGTATCTCCAGGACAGCAGGGCCTCATTGCACCTCATGGTGACTTGGGAAGACAAACATCATCACTTCAAATGTTCCCCCTTCCTCCTTCTTCTCTCCAGCTTTAAATACTGAGCATGATGTCACGTGGTCTGGTATATCAGCTTGGGTCATCTGTCCAGGCTGTGTTCCCTCCCATCCTTCCAGCCGCCCCCAAAGTCCTCACCAGCTTGGCAGTACAAAAAGCAGGAAAGGCCTTGGCTCTGTGTAAGCTCTGCTCAGCAATAACTAAAACATCTCTATGTTACCTACCCTGTGTGCAGTGCAAATCCAAAACACAGCCCCATACTTGACACTGTGAAGAAAGTTAACTCTACCCTAGCCAAAACCAGCACAGAGGTACAGCAGCAGCTGAAACCTTTTTAATAGGGAGACACAAATATGCAAATAAGACTACTGGTTGGAGCAACCTATCAGTCAATAGAACTCTAGTCTTCATTTCAGTGATAACATTTTTAGGGCTGGTAAGGTCTGGTATTCTGGTATCAATTTGACACAGGAAGGTTCTGGGCAAAGTAGCCTGACCTAGAAGATGGGGAGTGTTTCAGACATAACTGGAGAAATAAGTCAGCAAAACTTTTAAAAAGCAAAAATCCCTAAGTGTTATGTCAGTTCAAAATGGAGATGGACCTTGGCAATTCAACTGATACTATTATTGTAGGGAAATGACAGTTTGAGGCACCTTGCTTGGTTTTGTCCCTGCATTCTAGTAGGGCTTAGAAAAACTGAACTTGTTTCCTTTTTGCCTTTTTTTTTGTCTGAATACAGGTAGTATGTAGTACTCTACTTACTTTCCTTTCTGAAATCAGCCATTTTTTTGAGAGTCCTTTCCTTAAGAATATAGCCTGACAAGAGTGGCCAGCACATGATGAGTTAGGCATCAAAGGCTGAAAAACTCCTCTAACAGTGTGTCTGTCTAGAGTTGCTGTCTTCGCACCTGAAGAAGTAGATAGTTTGTAGTGTGAGAGCACTTGGTTATGATAGCTAAAAAGATTTGCTGAGTCTGTCGAAGTTAAATGAGTTTTCTCATCCCAAGGTAGAAGCAAACCAAAGTGATGCATGGAAATGAAGCTAATGGTGTCTTAAATGCAGGGCTGGAGACTGTACAGTGACCCAGGAGAATCCATCCCTCTTCTTTCCTTCCCATCTTAGCTTCACCTCGTACGCAACACACTTGCTTTTGCAAGCTGATGTCATCCTCTTGTGGACCATAACTTGCTGATCTTTTTGTTTGTTAACTACCTTCTGTAGGCAAGATGAACTGTGGTGATGCCTCTCTCTTTCCTCAGGCATCTCTTGTCCTGCATCGATTAAGGCAGTGTCTTCATCCTTTCCTGTAGCTTATGTTTCCAAACCTCTGAACAATTTTCCTTTTCTTCTCTGGGCTCTGAATTTGTTTCTGTCTCTGTAGTGTCCGAAACAGGATGCAAGAGACTGGCAGAGGCCTTGACAGGACTGGATAGGACAGCTTAATTACTTCCCAGTTGTTATGTAGTACCCTATTGGAAACTGCTTTGGCGAAAACATCATGTTGTTGATTCACAAATTTTCTAATGCCCTGCCACCCACAGATCCTACGATGGTATGGCTACCTTCCCAATAATTCCTCATGTTTATTTTTGTATTGATCCCGATTTTTGCTTCCCACATTTTGATTAGATCCACCTGGGATTATCCTTCATTTTACCATAACTTTTGTGATACGTTGTGCTGTTTCCAAAGAGGAAGTTCTGATGACCTTTTTGGCCTTGGAATTGAAAACACCACTGACCAAAAGGAAAAAAAAAGAGAAAAACACCACCAAAATTTGTCATAATAAAACTTCATATACTGAGACCCAGGAGTTCACAATCAATTTTGTTATTTTTAGCTCCTTAGCCTATTACAGAAAGGCACATTCCATTTGCAGTGAGAGCCTCTGTCCTGGGAAGACCTCATAAATTAGATTGCCTAAACATACTGCCTGTTTCTAAGTCTAAAAAAGTCCTTTGATTTCAATGCTCTTTTGGTTTGGGAGCTCAAGAGATATGACAGGCTTGAAACCCAAATTTGTCAGAAATGTTAGAAATTAAATGTAATTGTGCATTTATTCCGCTAATGTAGTAAATCCCATAAGCATCTGCTGGATAGGAAATAATTATTAAATAATGTCAGAACATAGGAAGAATAAAATGAAACGTGGAAGGATTATGGTGTTTTAGTTAATCCAGCTGTGCCAGTTTGTGCAGTGATCCTGAACACAGTGCTCGTATCACAGTGTCTGACATTCTGCAGTGCTGCCCAAGTCAAGAGCCATGTGTGACTGCAGACTCCCTGAGCTGTGGCACAGCTGTGCGCAGTAGCACAGGGTGGTGTGTGAGCTCTAGCTAAAGTCCATGTTTGGTGTGCATTGCTTGGGAAGAGAAGCAGCAGATGTTTTGGGAGCTCTGCCCTAAACAGCTCTAGCAGTGCTCCTGAGATTGTGATATTTCACATCTGCAGAGGAGGACTTTTGCAGTTAGAAGCTTTGTTAGAAGCTTTTAGTGCCAGCAGTGAGCCCATGGTCCAAGTTTCTGGTAGCTCCTGGTGAGCTGTTTCAACAGGCTTGGTGTATCCATCTGGTCGCTCTGTGGAAAGGGAACCTGGTGGTAACACTTGGGCTGCTTGTTGGCTGTGGGGTTTTTCTCCCCTCTCCAGTGTGTGTGCTTTCTGCAAGGTTTCTTTTGTGTGTTAGCTGTAGTGCTTGCCAACACCTTAAAAAGACATCCCATGTTTGGATTTTAAAGAGAATGGGGCTGAGGATGAAGGCCCTCACAACAAAAGCAGAGATATTTTCTTGTGTCAGCAGTTAAGAATTTAAAAGACTGCAAAAAAGTTTCTTACAGAAGATGACCATGGGACTGCCTTTCTCCCTAGTAACCTATAAATGTCTACTGCCATTGAAAACTAGGATAAAAGTTTCAGAGGACTTTTTGGGTTTAGCCAAAACAGTTGCTAATGCAGCTGATGCTTTGTTGCTTGTGTTCCCTTCGAAATGAGGGAAATTGACCGAACAGATGGGTGCTCATTTAACGTTTTTTTTACTTGACTTGTTAAATTAGGAATTTGCTTCTAGGGTAGATAAAGCCCTTAAGTCTAATGAGTGCAATAAGAAAATGGAATGGACAGAAGGAAGAAATGTTCTAAACAGTTTTTCTAGTGGCCATGTTTTTTGAGGACTGTCCACCAGCAGGTCTGCCCTGGTGTAGAGTCTCTCGTTATGCACAAATACTCGTTGCAACATTTTGCAGCAGGGGAGAAAAAGCTGTGGAGGTAGGAGAGGAAAATGAAAAGAGATAAGGACTTGAAAGGACAGCCTTGGACTATCTGAGCATGGCAGAAAAGGCTGAAGTAAGCAAATATTTTTGTTAAAAACCAGTGCCATTATGGACCATCAGGAAAATAATAGAACTGATGCTGATTTAGCCAGGAACCTGCTGATGAGGGGAGGATGAGAGGATGCCTGGTAAAACTAACCATTTTAAGACCAGCAGAAGCAGGCACGCACAGCCAAGGCTTCTAAAGGACCTAGTGCAGAATGCTACATACTAGCACGCCAGGCAGCCCTTTTGAACTTTCATGGAAAACGAATGAGATCCAAGGAAACTGAACGAAGCAAATGTAGTGACAGTCTTTAACAAGATAAAAGCCATGTCCCTGGAAACTGTTAAACAGAGAGTTGAACTAAAACGATTTTCAAATCGTTTCAAAAGGTCAAACATGTCAGCACTTGTATCAGTTTTTCAGCTTTTTTGAATTGAAATTGAATTAGGCCTTTCTGCTGATGGAGAATTGCCGACCATTTTGAGCAGTACTAATGCAACAATTCCATCAGTACTGAAGAAAAATATGATAGGCCTAAAGTATGAATTATTTTTATTTCATGCTTGCTTGGGTCTGATTTTTGATGATGATTTTCAAAATGTGCAGTCATTTCATGTACAATCGCCTGGTGTCCCTGGATGACTCCTCTGTCTGACCACAATTTAAATTAACACTGAGCTGCACCAAATACATCTTTGACACAATGTATTTCATGAAGCCATTCAAGATAGAAGATTGTGCTGACGAAATTTTGAGGGCCTCTGGAGCAGAGCTATGTGATTGCTGAGTAAACGGAAAACATGGGCCTGGATTAACTGAAACATAAGTAAATTTGTCTGTGTGTTCCATCCTGAGAGAAAAATAAAGGGACTAAAATGTTTTCTAAGGGCCTCTGCAGAGGGGTGATATATTCCCAGCAGAGGCTGTGTAGCTCTAGCAGACAGGCTGGGAACACATTTATTATTTGGACTGACATTTATCTGACTGTCCTTCTTGCAAAAACAGGACTTGAGAGGAGTGCCACATCCCAGTGCTGGAATAGCTTGTTTCCCTAGCCAAGGACAGAGAATGAAGTAGTTACTTGCCGGGGTGTACAGCCTTCAAGTTTTGTTTTACTTGATTTGAAGTGTTCAGGAATGTGTATGCAGTTGGACATGGTAACTGTGAGCCTGGTGTATGACTCAGGTTTGCGGTGGTGCTGCTATTTTGGTGTCTGTAGGCTTGCACTGTTCTGGTGTGAATGAGACAAGTTGGACTGTTCTCAGGCAGCAGTTCTGCCCACTTCATCTGAAAGGTCTCTTGGAAGGAATTATCCAAGGGGCTTGCAGTAGAGGCTGCAGAGGATTGAGGTTCTGGGTTTGGTACTAAGCTTTGATGCTGACCAGAGGACATACCAAGGGAGTGAGTTGTTTCCCTCTGATCTCACTCTCACCATTTATGGATGGTTGTGCAAGCACTTCCTTCCACAGTGTTTCTTGCCTTTAGGCAGAGGACCAATACTGCCGTGTCGGGAGAATCTGATACATCACCGCTGCAACTCGAATTTCATGCTGAAATATTGCCACCTTTTGCTGTTGCGTCCAGGAGGTATGGAGAGCCTGATGGTAAAAAGCAAATGAGACAGCACTTAGCCTGGGACCATCAGCAATGGGCCCTACCCTTCTTCCCACCTCTGGAGCAGCAGAAAACTGGGAACATGGAATTGAGTGAGCTCTGACTGGACTTGTTAGGACTCCAGCCCACCAATGGCACTTTCATCAACTCTGTGGCTTATTTGGATAGTCACACAGTTGTCAAACTGGATGCCAGCAGGTCACAAACAAGCAGAAGGGGAAGACTAAGCCTGGAAGAGGGAGTTTGGAATGGAAAAGGAAGAGAATTTGTATAGAGCTTCAGTTTGTGCAGCAGGAAGAAAGGTTTCAGCCAATGTATCAGAACCAGCTCAATGTGCTCAATATAGTGTGAAATCCTATTTTTGAGTGCAAGAGGGCACCTAGAAGCGTTGAAGTGAGACCCTAGCAATTGTTACACCTAATCTTCAGCACTGTTCAGCTGGAAGCCTGTAGCTGGTTAGGGCTGACTTTTTGGAGAGTGGTGTGCATGCACGTGACAAAAGGCTCTAACATCCTCTATGCTTGAAATTCACATATGCATTCACTGTAGTTTGGGCTCACAGAGATCACAGTGGGTCTGATGTGCAAAGAATCCAGTGGCTTCTGAAATCTCTTTGAAAACTTAAATTTCCTTTTTACGCTAATTCCAAATCTCTCAGCAGGTTCTGGAAGTGTGACCACGTTTCTGACATTTTTTTGGCATTTATATAAGAGCTCGAAATGCAGTTCTGAGGCATAGTGATTTCTTTCCCTGTTTAATCTGTCACAAACAGATGTTATTCTATATGAGGTTTCCTAACAAGATGTTTGATGTGAATTTACTTTATAGCACCAAGTGCATTGAACAACATAATAGATACGACGTGTTCTGAATAGGAAATCTCTGTTGTCCTGTTAAGTTTCTGTTTAGTTTTACTAAATCTTGAATGGTGCAGATCCTGAAAAACTGGTGTGGCTGGGGGCAACAAAAGTCTGGTTTTGGCTGATGAGTGGTTTTGGATGAATGTTCTTAGGGCAGTATCTAGGAAGGTTCCTACACTAGCAGAGCTCTTGAGGGCTTTTCTTCCCAGATGAAACACAGCTAAAAGTTAGGCAAAAAGTAATACTGACATTTTATGAGAGTTTCTTTCTTCTGTCTGGTGGATTTTGGCACAAATTTCTCAATGCTAGCTTTATTTTCCTTGCATATGAGTTTGGGAGGAGTGTTTTAATTCTTTCATGTGTATGAGTACTTTAAAAAATCCTGTAGAAGCTTTATGGCGTGGGATATGTAGAATATTGCAAGGGCTGAGTATCTGCTTTATGTTACTTATTCTGTGTCACAATCCAGAGTGAGGTAATCTCTGAACTCTTTTATCCTTAATGCAGTGTCACAACACTGCATAGACACAAGGCTTGTGGACCTGCATCTCGGATTTTAACTGAAGAGACAGAAGCGTGAGGAGCTCCAGTAGGTGTTCTCTGACACTGAGAAGGTGCACACTACTAACAGCGTAATGGTGCAGGAGGGAGGCATATTTCAGCAGACCTTTGGGGTGGAAAACAGTGATGAAATTTAACCCAGGACTTTGTACATGTTGTGTTCACCTTCAAATGTAAGTTTTAAGACTAGACTTTGTAGTGCCAGTCTCAAGCCTATGCTGTACAGACCTTCTTGAGGATTTGTTGTTCAAAACAATGGAATTGAGTCACTTGGGAATGCCTGGGAAAGATCCCATTAGTCCTTAAGTACAGCTTGTCAGAATTTACCTAGCTTGGGCAGGGCGAATATTTTAGCCACTTGAATTATTTTTCCCTGATTACCTGCTGCTTGGTTTTTTTTCTGTCAGTTTTAGCAACTACTCACTAAGCAACTGCTGTTGTGCAGTATTGCTTGTTATTTCCAAAATTTTGGAGGAAGTTGATTCACATCCCATTATACCTTTACGATCTTTTGCACCAGAGCTTTCTGCTTTGGTGCTGAAAGTTACAGACCAAAAGTCAATATATTCTTGCATTTTTCCGTACAGACAGTTGCTGGTTGAGTTGATACCAGTTGCACTGTGGCTTTTTCACATAATTTCTGAAAAGCATTGCCCTGCGTAGCCCAGGAAGACAACCCAGTTATTCACTTCTGAGGCCAAAGTTTAACACACCCATAAGATAAATCCTGACCTGCTTTGTTCTTATTTCTGCTCATTTCATCACACCCCAGAGCCTGCCTGCTTATCTTAGACCATTTTAATCTTGACAGTCAGACTTAGGTAATCATGGTGACTTTGTGAAAATTCTGAGCTCTTGGCAGATAGCTCTGTTTTTCTCAGGGATCTTTGAGCAAAAGTTTATCCAGGACACTTACTCTGACAGTAAGTGTGTGTGACCATGTGCTGGAACTGCTGTGGGGAAGTTGACCTGCCCTGGCCTTTAAAAAAATTATTTGACTATCTAGAGCTCAAAAGTGCTAAAGAAGACAAGGTTAGCTGTTGGAACAGTTGTCTATGTTGCTCACTGAGGTGAGTAAGAAATTTCTGTTTAGTTGGTCTAAAAGGTTTGAGTTCAGAGATATTCTCATGTCTTTTTTGCCTCACAAAATCCTGCAATACCTTTCTTTTTTTGTCCATTCCAAGTGGTAGTGGTGGAGGATACCTTTAATAAAGCTTCTGCTATCCAATTTGAGCTAGCGTCCCACTGACTTCATATCTTGATGGACTGCAGTTACATTTTGATGATATAACACTTTTATTTTTAAATGCTGGCAGCCAGGGAATCTGACTAATAATGGCATGTAGTACAGTGGACAAGTCTCAGGGCTAGCAGAGGAATATAAGAATCTTTTCTTCTGGCTTTGGATGCGTTGAAACTGGCTCAGAAGTTCACAGGTTAAAATCTTTCATATTTTGACAGCAATAGCTTACCTGACATGAGATGTCTTGCAAATCAGTTGAATTTAGACAGTCACTTAAAATTCCTGAGGGGTCCTTGTTGGCATGCAACAATCCTTTTCAAGAACAAAACAAAGACAAAAACAAAACACACCCCACCCCCTACCTCCCCCCCCAGATACTTGGTAGCCTTTTGTTCAGAAGTGCCAAACACTCAGCAGTTCCCTGATTGTGTTGGCAGCAGATTGGTTTTGCTGGGTCTGAAAATCAAAATATTTTAGATTTTTTCACAAAGGCAGTTTGGTGTATTGGCTAAATTGGGACAACTGGTCATGTCCTAATGTGGACAGCCAGGGAGGTGAGTGGAGGTGCCATCTGGCAGTGGGTCCAGGTGACTCATTCCAAGAATATCATCTCAGGGGGTTCTCACTGCACAGCTGGTGGGTTTTAAATTCCCATCCTACCTTGGAATATGCTATTTTTTCTATGTGGCTGAGCTTACAGTTACTATGAAGAACACAAATTTAGGCCTGTGTCTTATTATTTGAAAATTTTGTCAGCTATTCCTCTTGGAAAGCTTTTGCATTGAGAACTTCCAGCCTTTGATCTGCTTGAAGCCAGCTAGGGAGCATTCCAGCACTTCTTGTTTGAGGTTTTTCTTGGCAAGTCTAACAATATATAACAACATATAAATATAATGTAAATTCTCCCTTTCACCCCTGTACCCGTGGAAAAGGTCATCTGGTGCTCTGCTGTGCTCCCTTGGGAAGCCAGAACCTTCTCTTAAAGATGCTTCTAGTGGCCTACAACATAAACACTAGTTCAGATTTGTTGTTCTGTTTGGAACAGCAGCCAAAGTCCTGGCCTAATTTTTCTATTGAGCGGAAAAATGTTTTATCAGTGCTGAGTGTTTTGTATGGAACATGCTTTCCCAGCTGGCAGAACTTCAAGAAAATCCAAAGATCTTGTTGCATGGTTACCAGAAGACGTAAGATAACTGTCTGGGCCTGTTCGTGATGCTGTAAGGTTAGGTTGTTTACTTTAGTAACCTTATAGTCTTGATTTGCTCACACTTACAGGAATCTTGTAAGTAATGTTTTGCATCAGTTTTGCTGAGAAATGGGGAAGCATTCCAGCCAATTAAAAAATTGTGTTCTGAAATATTCCATTCCACCAAAAAAAATGTGTACAAGTACTGGTGAGAGTATGTTTGGTATCCTGAATTTCTAAACCATGGTACTTCTAGGAATCTTCCAAACTGTTGTTTAGTCCTGAGCTGTACACAGCCTGTGGTAGAGAGGACAAATGAAAAAAAAATACTGAAGGCAAGCAGGGACGTGTAAGAATTTTTCTTTCATCTAGCAGCACTCCAAAGAGCATCTGTGAGCACTGAGTGAAAAAACATGGTGGCTAAATCCCAGGTCATCAATACCAAGTTTGTTTAGTTTCTGTAATTGTGGGTCAGGAAGATAGAAAGTTCTTCTAGATGTTGTCCTCGAAGCTGTGAAGGATAGGTAGTCTTCAGCAGTTTTACTGCCTTCTCCTTACAGTCACAAACACAGTGAAGTGTCATCATTTCTACTTTTTTTTTACATGCTTTTGACAGTTGGAAAGCCAAATAGTTTCCTTTCTAAGAGAATTTTCCTCTACGGGTGTTGAAAAGTGTAAAAGAACCAAGTCTGTTTAATTAACCTCAGTATTTTAGTTTTGTTTCAACTACATTTGAGAGTATCTAGTGGAAAGGAAGGAGGAGGAAGTGGACCAAAGCAACTATTTTAGTAGAAGATTATTCAAACAAACGAACAAAATGCCAACTAAAACATCAATTGCAGATGTTGAATTTTAAAAGTATAGCTAGTCTCACCCCAAGAAACCCTAGTTTCGTTATTCTTTTAATACAGTCTTGAGGTGTTTCTATAAAGTGTCTTGTGAAATAAATATCAGGCAAAAGAAAGAAACAATTGGAATTCTAAGTGTAGTAGAAAGTGTAGTTGAAAGTGGGGTGTTTTTTTGCCTTTGGCTTTGCTTCAGGACTGTAGAAACCTGAAAATAGACAAAGGGCTAGTCCCTTGTTCTGTTTCTTGAAGAAAAAATGTATCTGGTGAAGATTTGATATGTGAAGGTTTTAGAGTCAAAGTTTGCTAACTTTTACAAAATCTTTAACAAAGACAGAATTTTCTTTAAAAAGTTTAATCCATTTATAGTAACGTGCAAATACGGATTGCCAGTTCAAGGATTTTCTGTACGAGAATGCACTTCATGACAGCTTGGGAGATTCCTGGAGCACAGGGAGGAGTCCCAATAAGCTTAGCTTGAGAGTTCTCAGGACCTGTGCAGCTGCAGGTTCATTGCCACATACTTAGCCCTATAGAAAGATGGGAGCAAGTTCCAGCAAGGTCTTGGAGGTGTCCAGATGTGAATTACAAGCCACCCTGAGAAATGGGAACAATCTACACCACTGCTGGTCTTAGTCCACATTCAGCATGTAGTGGGCATTTATTTCTGCTGCTATCAGTGGAAACATAAAAACTACATTTTACACTGTAAATCAGTGTAAATTACTCAGACAAAAGGCCATGTATTGGTGTAGTCTATTACAAGTAAATGAGTTGCACTTCTTCCAGCAGTCCTGTAAGTAGTGTTCATCTGATTCAACATTATCAACCATCCTCCTGCAATAAGAAGAGAATGAAAAATTCGTTTGTTGCTTCTAAAGCCTTGTTTTTATAGCTCCTAGTTGAAAAAGGGTTGGTTCGTGTATTTCAGATGACATCTGAAAAATTTCAGTGTCTTGTTTGCTTCTGGAAAGACACACTGCAAGAATTTGGCATAAGATGTGTTAGTGTGAGCTTGTTAGCAGAGACAGAGATCAAATTCTCACTGCCTTTACCTGTGTCAGCATCTTTGTGTCTGACTTGAGGCACACTGGATGTCATCTAAGTGACTTGGATGATCCTGCTACAGAAAAGGTGCTCCCTCTACTTGCAATGCTGGCTTTGAGGAAAAAAACAAAATACAAATAATACAAAACCCAAGGGCAATGTGTAGCTTGTAAGTAACCTAAAGTAGTTTCCATTTCCTTTTGTTTCATCACCTTCTACTGTTCATCTCTTGTCTGCTGGGCAGGCACCTTACACAGCCTGTCTCTGCTAATGGCTTCAATCCAGACTTTCTCACAGAAGTGGTCCAAGTTTGGGAATTTGCTTCATTTTTTTCTTTTTATTAGTAAAGCAACAGCTCTGAAAGTGACTTAGACTGCTCTGAAAGTTGCAGATGGTGGGTTAAACATCCTTTTGCTATTTTCAGCCCATGCCAGAAGCAGACTTCTCCCACCTGTGTGTGCAGGCTGGTGTTTGCAGGGCTCCTCATGGTCGGTGGGTTCAGGTTTCCAGGCTCTGGCATTGCCAGTCCCAACTTTCTGTTGAAAGCTCACCAGACTTCTAAGGAGCTGCATCACACTGGAGCAAGAAATCCTGCTTTCTTCTCAACACTTGGCCTCTTGGATCATTACCATGACAAAGGAGGATTATTGACTTTGATAGTCATGATGCTTTTGATTTAAGGCCCACTTTGATTTGGGGCAATAGTGTTCATTGGCCCAGAGAAGCAATGGTCTCCTCCAGGTGAAGAGCAAGGAGAGAAACATGCTTTTGAGAAAGAGGAGAAAAAGGGAAAGAATTGGCTGAAGAGGCTGAATGGAAGCTGTAATGGATGCAGTTAGTCTCTGGGAAGGACCCAAAAGCAGCCCATGATTCCTTAAGACAATTAAAGGCAAATTGTTCGGCTGAACGATCCCAGAGCAAGGAAGATGCTCCCCAGACTATAATTCAAGGGGCTGAATGGCCCTCAAAAACTGAGAGCAGAAAGAAAAAAAAAAACCCGAAGATGAGGCAAATGATGGAACAGATGTGAGCGCTTTTGTTGGGAAGACTTGGAGGCTAGCGGGATAGCGATAGGCTAATTTGAAGTGAATAATGCCAGGTTCCTTTCATATGCAGAAAAGCACTTTGATCCAATGTGGATGAAAGTACTGAAGAGTGGAGAGGATGGCAGGGGGTCTTTTGTCTTTGACAAAAAAGGCATCTGCCAGGCTCTAACTCCCTTTTCCCCACCCCCTTAGCCTAGCAGGCCACTCCAACAATGCTAGCAAAGGGGACAAGTGTCTCCTGACAGCTGAAGAAGTCTCCAGGAGGAGAATGAGGTTTGCAGCAATATGTATACTAGAGAGCTTAATCGATTTTTTCCACAGTACAAAAAGGGAGAAGGCTGGGAGAAAACAGAGATCACAGTGAAAATGGGAGGTGGGAGATAAAAAATCCTTTCTAATAAACTTGTTACTTTTGTTCTCTGAATACATCTTTTCAGAAGATGCTTTGATGCTAGTATGAATACACTTAATGGAGCAGAGTAGGACAGACTTGCTGGACGGGGTATGTGAAATAAGGAAGAATAGTGTTGCAAGGAGGATGAATGTAGAGTGATTTCTGTGGATTCCAACACAGGAAAGATCTTGGAAGTAGTAAAATAGTGCAGTGCAAGAGGTATCCATGAGACAGACGCATACTTTCTGTACCACCTGCTGGAGGAGCTCAGATCAACCCGAATTCTTGGGTTTGATTTCTGAGCAAAATTGAAAATTTCTTTTTAACCTTTCCATATTTGCTGTTTTGTTAACTACCTGGAATTACTAGCAATGACAGGACTTCAGGATCAAATGGGGATTTAGGAAGGCAAGCAATATTTGTGCCTAGCAAATATAGCAATTTCAGACCAGCTGCTGATCTGCTCCCTGCTTATCATGCTCTGTTTACTTTCTTCAGCTTTTCACATCTGGTAAACAGGACTGGGATCCAGTTTGCAGAGTTTGACGTCTATGGTCTTCCTTAAGCATCACTTTGCACCTAGTCTGATGTTTTCTTTGAGAGTTAATGACAGATAAGGAGTTATCAACTTCTGAGCAAGACCCATCTCAGTAAATTAAATCCTTTAAGAACAGTAGGTTCAGGAATCTTCCCTTTTCCTGAGACCCTGACAATGTTTATCCATTACTATTTACTGAAGATAACCTTCTCACCAGGGCAGAGCTTTAAGCAGCATCTGATACTGCAAACAGTTCCTGCCCCTTTACCCCCACATCCACTTCTCTTTCTGCCAAGGAGTTTAAATTCCCCCAAGAAGGTAGGAGTGATACAGGACTTGAGAGGAACTACTACATTGCTTTGAGAAGCTGTACACTCATGCTGATGGCAAATTGTAATCCTGTGTAGTTGTTCAGTAGGTGTGCAGCAGATGCCACCGTTCTGTTCAGACCAGCTGATGTGGAGAGTATTTTTGACAATAGCATTTCCTGTGCCCCAGCTGTGCAAAGCCTGATGCATGAATTATTGTAACTCATTAGGGAGGGCTAATTGTCAAGGATGTTGATGCTCTTTTGATTTGTGCCTCTTTGTTGTACCTTGACTTTTCTGGCTCCTGGTGCAGAAGGACTTGATCTGCTTCTGCTGTTCTCAGAGGAGCGGAGACCACCTCTGTCCCTCACATTACCAAGGTGGAAGTCCGCTCTCTGGGTGGGAGACTTCAGGTGGTTCTTGTGTGACTTCTCTGTCATGTACTATGGACAGTGATAGGTTGCAGGTGTAGATCTGAGTGGGGAAAGACGTTTTTGTGGGGAAGTCTGACCTGTCAGGGAACAGCCCTCTGTAGTCCTCCATGCCAAAGAAAAACAGCCCATGCACTGCCAAACAAACCACCAATTGGGCCATGGAGTCCAAAGCAGGCTGCTGGATGCTCCATCCCCAGTCAGTTGTGGTTAGGATGGGATGTAGGAGTCTTGAGCAGTGAGCTGGGACACTGTTCTTTGAGATGAAACATGAACAACGTCATGGTAAAGGGTCTTTTCTGCTTTCTCATTTGGGCAAGCAAGCCCTTCAGCTGCTGTGATCCTGAAATTGCTTCCTATATCCAGTATCAACTCTCACACCTACAACCAGAAAGGTGTACTCTTAGCAAAGGCCATAGAGCTGGCAAAGGTGCCTCACCAGGGCAGTTTTGTGTCATGCCAGCAGTAAGAGATATGGAGGAAGAGGGGGTGAGTTGCCTCTCTTCCTGTGAAATGTGTGCAGTGGTCCTCCATAACTGTAGGTCATCATTGAAATGTATGCTGTGCTCTTGGGGCAGATTTATGTAGCTCTTTGCAGCTTACTGTGTGCTCGTTTCTTAGGGCCAGTGGGTGGGCATGAGAAAGGAAGATGCCTCTGTGCCTTGTCCTGGCTGCTACAGCCCAGGCCTAGTCTGTTTGGAGGTGAAACTGAATCTATTTCACCTGAAGCACATTGCAAGGAGGGAGGGAGGAGATCTGTGTGGACCTGAGGGTGGCATGCAGAGCAAGTGACAGCAGGAGTACAGGCTTCAGGGGTACAGCAGAGAGAGGAAGATGGGCTTTTTTCTCAAGTCTCACCCAGCAGGCTGGTGTTTTGTCCCCAGAAGCCAATTACCATCTGCTGGTTTGTTTGGATGAAAATCAAACAGGAAAGATTGCAAAGCCTCTTTGATGTGCTTAGTCTACATTGAGGCAGAGCTACCTGACCAGCTCAGGAGGCTGTCACATTTCCTGACTACTCTTTGGACAGAGACTGTCTCGTCATTGTTTCAAAATCTGGAAAAGGACACACTGCTTTAATGGTAAATAGTCAAGCAGATGGCGTCAAGTAGCTTAAAAATAGGCCGTTCCCCTGGATGTGCTTTTGGTTGGACTGGTTGTACATACGACATTTTCCTGGCGTGACCTAGCAGTCATGGCTGTAGAAATCCCGTATTTTCAGCATGGATTTGGCTTGTCTCTCCGTGAGTGTTGTCTGGTCATTAGTGTCCACTAGGAATTCTCTGAAGCCAAACAAATGGAAAACGATGACTTTGGAGTATGATAAACCCCAGCCCACAGGCAAACTTTTGTTCAGACGTAAAGTGGTTTCAGTTTGCTTTTCTTCAATTTACTTTGATATCTAACAGAGGTCCTTTGCTTGATGGCCACTGCTTAGTTTGCTGTAACTTGCCTGAGTGTCCACCTGGAGTTACTATTTTAGTTGAGTGCAGTTTGTACCAGTAAAGTGAATTCTTTCCCTTTTTACAAACATGAAATGCAAGTGAATGTTGCTGTTCAGCCCCCCAGAGCTAATGCTATGTTATGTACTTTCATATTGGGTTACATACACAGTGATTTGGATCCAAAGAGGTAAGTCTAGCTGTAGTGGGGACAACATGGTTTCAAGTCTGGTGGAATTTGCGCCTTTCTGTAGAAGACAGATAGTTGTGCTATAGGAGGAAAATTGCACTTGTTTGTTTCCACATCTGCTCTGTAATCCCAAAATTTGGTTCACATAGTCTCAGTACATTGAGTATGCTTACTCATGTGCGAGTTCCATAGTGTTGGCAAATACTTTCAGTTCTAGAGTGCCTTTGATGTTGTTTGAGGCAAATATCCAGGAGGAGTTAGCTGCACGGGAGTAACCAGAGCTTAGAAAATAACACTCTGATGAGTAATTTTTGAAAAAATTCAAACCAATATATCTGAACTCACTTCCTTTAAAAACAAAACCAATAAACCAGTAGGTAGTAGGAAAGCTTGTTACGGTTGTCCAGTTTTGGTGTGAAAACTGGTGATACTGTGCGTAAGCACTGTGCTCAGACAAGATGGTAGTGTTTACTTGCCAAGTTCTGACAGAGGACTGCTTCCTGCACAGGGGACTATACAGCTCCATGTCCCACCAAAGGTGCCTACGGACATCCTATGTTCAGCTTGGGGAGTTTCTACCCCGAGTCTTTACTTGGCTTCCTGCCTTTCTGGGCTTGGTGGCCACCAGCTGCTGTGGCTGGAGCAGCTAAGGAGAGATACAGAGATTCTGCATTGTCTGTTTGGCTTCAGAGACACCTGTTTCTCCAAAGTGCTCTCTTGTCCCTTTTAAGGCTGCCATCCTCATGGGTGGTGCATTGCCCAAGGCAGGGGCCAATTGGATTGGCAGCCAGTATCTGGGTCAGGCCCTGAGGCCACTGCTTTGGGAGAGCCCTGCTGTGCTGAAGTGGGGAGGCAGCCACATCTAGAGGGTGATCTTCTGCCTTTCTGGTCAACAGAGAGGTCCCTGGGGGGTAGGAGCTGTGGCAGCCAGGTAGTTTGCCTTGAGGTAAAGGGGATGAGAGTGTTTGCATTCCCAGGGGAAGACTGAGGAGGAAGGAATGCTGGCAGTGAAGGCAGTCAGCTGGGAGATAATGAGTGCTGAGCAGCTATAGGGAGAGCAGCTTCTTGCATCCTCCAACAGCCACCACTCTGACCTGGCCTGCTCCAGAGAGCCATTCCTGCCTGAAATAGATGCAGTATCTGAGAGGAGACACCAAGCAGGAAACAACAGCCTGTGACTGTTCTTGCAGATGAGTAAGGAAGGTCAAACAAAGACAGGCAATGCTTAGTTTAAGTAGGTGGCTGAGGGGCTACAGGGATAGGAGCCTGTCAGGCCCTAGGGCTCTCTGGTGGTCAGGCAGACTGTCATCTAAGGGAGCAAAGTTGCCCCTGCTTCAGTCTACCCCTTTGTATCTTCCATATTAATCACATCACAGGCAAAACCCCATGGAGTTAAATGTGGCGAGTCCATTCCCTCTGAGCAGCTGGGATCCGAGCTGTGAGTTCCTGCAGAGCCATAGGAGGCATGGGTTGGTGATGTCTAGACTGGCAGGCTCAGAGCAGGAGCAGCTTCAAAGAGCCTTCAGCAGGTGGCTGTGTGTATGTGACCTGCTCATGGGACGAAAAGAGAACTTACCAGGAACTCTGTCTTTTCCTCCCTCTCCCCCTCTCTCAGGTGGTCTTTGCTTTGAATCAGACTCTCTTGCAGCAGGAGAGCCTCCGAGCAGGCAGTTTCCAGATCCCCTATACGACAGAAGACCTTATCAAGCATTACAACTGTGGGGACCTCAGCTCCATCATCTTCAACCATGACACTTCTCAAGTGAGTCTTGCTACCGCAGCCCTTGTACTATGCACATCTCCCCGTAGTGCTAACCCCTGTCACACTTGCGCTCATCTCTCCTCAGGCAGGCCCTTTATGGGTGAGTGCCAGGGGCATATTGCTGGCTCCCTGGCACTTCTGCTTTCCTGAGCTTCCTGTTCTGGGAGTCTGCACCACCTCAACCCCTCTCTTTCACACAGACAGCAAAGATGCACCTGGCTTTCCCTTTTGGATGTGTGCTGTGTTCCCTTTAGCATCAAAGCTCTATGAGTTAATCATTTACTTTCTTAAGGATCCTGTGGAATTACGCTGGCTTAGGTATGAGCTTAACGCCAACAGAGGGCAACAGCAGGCTCTCTTGTGCAAGCAGGAACAGAGAAACACACTCGTGACTTGGACACTTGTGTAAGGCTGGGCAAGTTACAAGCTTTTTAATGTCCCCTATCAGTATGATTGTGTGCTGTGGACAAGGCCCAAAGAAGAGAAATGACGTGAAACAAAGAAAAGATAGATTCAGACTGAATGGTGAAGTAAAAGAGACCTTCTGAGACCTCACAGACTTGGGTTTATGGAGATGGTTTCCTAAGCAGCACAATGGAATGCAACACTAATCTTTAAACCATGAGAAAATGCCCAGCAGGGACCAATTTGGCCTGTGTGGGCTGTTAGATTAACTAACCTCAGGCTGAGACATCAGGCCTCTCTGTTCTTGTCTGTGAGGTATTGCCTGGCAATTTGTGCACATCAGTGAAAACACAGGCTCTGTCCTCACAGTGCTGAAAAGGCAGGTGTTGATACCTGGGCTTTCCTTGCAGAATAACCATTTTCCCATGACCTTTTGATACACATGGTGCAGTGCTGCAGCACTGCATAGTCTTGCTGACCCTTGCTCCTCTGGTGCCGAGCTTTGTGCGGGTGCTGCTGCCTTCCCATCCCTCACACCCGCCCGCCTGCAGGTGCAGGCATCCTGGTCATTAATACTGCCTGGCTTTTACACCATGCACTCCACACACAGATTTCAAAGGATTTCTCAGAGGAGGCCAGCATTTTAAGAGGATGCAGATGCTGCATCACTATCCTGTGGAGAAGTTACAGACTGCAAACATTGCCCCTAGGTCTTTGGAGAGAGCAGCTCGTTCTGAGATGTGCGTTTTGCCAAGGGAACAGCTATTCTTTACTTATCGTGACAGGCTCCACCTTAGGGCACTCTCCTTGGCAGCAGAGCTGAACACTAACAGTTTGCCCACTATCAGTTTATGTTTTAAGCAGAACTTCTCAGTAAGTTGTATTTGACTCCATGCTTGCCCAGTAGAGGACTACCTGCAGGCTAACTACCCTTTGGGCAGATTCCATAATAGTGTCTGAGTGGCTCCGAAGTCTCTTCATCTGCTGCAGCCTTGCAAGGGAAAGCACCTGGCTTATTAGTGGCTATGCTCTCCAGAAACCACCGGTTGCAGGCCCTTTAGTTAACCATCTCCATAACTGAATGCCTAAAGCTACTTGTCAAGAAGCCAGGATTGCTGCAACTGCAGACCCACGTTTCCTCTCCACTGGCAAGAGGTCAGAGTGGTGTGCAGGCACAGCTGTCCTGGAGGCCCCAGGGGGGGAAGCCAGCATTTTTTAAAGATACTGTCAGGACAGGGCAACTGGAGGTGGTAATGCTTTCTCGCCTGACAAAATCCGGCCCTCTTTCTTTTGAAGAGTTTAGGGATGGTTTTTTTGCACAGTTATTCTTTGGCAGCCTGAGGGCTCTGATACCAGTCACATTCTCCTAGAAGAGCATAATTATCATTATAGTTATGTCATACCTATGGCAATTTAAGAAAGAGGTATGTAGCTAAAGGCATTTAGGGGCAAGTACTTTCTTTAGCTGAGCAATCAGGATTTAGGATCTTCAGTGTGGCCAGATGATAGTATTTGTTGACTCTGAATCAAAAAAAAATCCATCTGTCTGGCTTATGAAATGATGCATTGAGAAAAATGAAGCACCATGCATTATTAGAAGTTTGCTAAGTATTTTTTTAGGTTGCTTTTGGGTTTTGTCCTGCTGGCTGTACCTTGAGGGATGAGGCAGTTGCCACACTCTGTGTAGAGCAAAAATGCCTGTGCTTGATGGCTGCCTGTGAAATAAATTCCCCTTTCATGAAGACTTTTTTTTTTCTACCTTAGGTCCCAAATTTTATTAATGCTACACTTCCAGCCCATGAACGCATTACTGCCCAAGAGATAGACAGCTACTTCCGCCAGGAGCTCATCTACAAGCGAAATGAGCGAATGGGCAGGAGGGTGAAGGACCTGCTGCAAGCGTACCCAGACAAGAGTTTCTTCTTTGCATTTGGAGCTGGTACGTGACTGTGGTGCCGTTATCCTTCCCATGTCCTTTAGAAGCATTTTGGAGATACTTACCTTGTTTTTAAGAGGGGTCAGTATTTTTACTGTGGTGGACATGGAAGCCAGCTTTTCCCTGATAGTTGTACTCTAGTAGGAAAAGCTTTTCAGGGCAGGAGACTGTTTTTCTTCAGTGTGCAAAGAGCTCGCTGTGCATGCGCTTACTGCAATATCTGTTAATTACAGACATGTTTGTTATATGCAGAGGCAAAGATACTGAGTCAACTACAGTGCCTGCACAGGAGGAACAGCTCATAGACATACATACATGTTTATTGTCTGGGCAACCAATGCAAAAGGGATTGGGGGAATAAATAGGGAGCTGAGATGAAAGGCAGCACATCTGAGGTTGCACCAGTGCTTGAATTAACCTTACAAGGACACAAACAAAAGAAGAATATGCCAAATTGTGTGACTCTAAGGGACTCAATAAATGCAGGGGGAGAAGCAAGGCACGATTTCACCCTTCCTCTTCCTGCTGCATGTCCTTACCTCTTTGACTGCACTCCCACAAGGAAGTTGCATCTGTTACTATTTTGGAGCAGCAGAGTGGGCCCAGCTGGGGAAAACCTACTCCGTTTTCTGCCTCTTAGCAGCCAGCAGGACTCTACAGGTACATCCAGCAGCACATCCAACTCATATGGTTAGCATCTACACTTCAGACTAGGGCTAGATGGAGGGTAAGAACAGGATTGTTTTGCCATGACTCCCATCCTTTGTTCTAGCTCCACGGAAAGAAAGAAGTTGGGATCAGTGTTAGAAAAGACAGGTGCTAATTCCCAGAGAAGTATCACACCCCCTCCACCATGAGCCATATGGCCTTTGGGAAAGGGGGAAAACTGAGGCTGGTGTCAGTATCCATGTGTGGTTTTCCAGTCTCAGTGAATACTGCTTTAGTGAGGATGGAGGATCTAAACAAGGCAAGGAAAATATTTACTTAAACACTAAAAGCATTTGTATTCAGAGTCTGTGAGAATTTCTGTACTTGCATCAGGGAGTTGTGGTTACAAACTTGGCATAACTAGGGCCCAATGTGTGAGAGCCAGGATGTCAGGAAAGGTGGCTGATCATGTTTGTTCAGATGTGTATGAAGATTGTAACCTGCAATCTTCCTTCAGTATCACTGCTCTGTGCAGCTCATTGTCAAAAAGAACAGTGAAGCAGGCCCTGGTTGTGTGGATTCTGGTCATGTCTTTCTGTAGGCTAAGACCAGGGCGTTGCTGTACTCCACTGCTGAAGTTCTGACTACATTTGAACCTGCTGCACTGATGTTCCTGATGAAAGCATACGCCAGCCTCGAGTGCAAGCTGTGTCTGTGGCAGGTAGCTACTCTTCCGTCAGGAAGCCAGTTGCAGATATTTGGGCTTTAGTTACTGCATCACAGCTTGAGTGATGAGCAGCCCGTGTAGGCAGACATATGTGGATGCATTGTGTCACTCCTAGTCTGTCATGTCCCAAGAGCAGGATCCTTTGAGAGGAGAGAGCTTCTTCCCCTCCTTGCACACTCTCTGAATCCCAACAGCTGCAAATCGCGTCTTTAGATGGTTTTCTGTCATTTGTTTCCCCTCCCATCAGTTTCTATCCGATCCTGCCCTCTGCCCCAGACTGTGTTCACTGTCATTGATGTGCACAGCACTGCCTCAGAGCCCAGAAGCGCTGCAGGACCAGGACAGATCCCTGTCCTTCTTAATTTCTCTTGTTCTCAACTTCCATGACAGTACTAAAATCCTTTCCCAGGCTTCCTGGAATCTTGCTTTTCTCTTTCCTTTTATTTTCCCAGTTCCCCCTTTTCTGTGTCCTGATTGCCAGCATTTCTGTACTACAGCACTGCTGGGAGCCTTCGGCCGAGATGAACACCCTTGGTCTGTGGCTTATGTGCACATGGCTTGATCTCCAAGCACCCAGTGTGCTCTTCCTATGCTTTTCCATCCTACTTTTGAACGCAGACGGCTTCCCTGTCTTCTCTGGGGACTTTGGACTGATTTTGAAATTGTCTCTAATTACTTTCTGGCTTTGATACCAGTCTGTCCTCTGTTCTCATCTGCTCTTCCAAATAGTTCAATTCAAAGGATAGGGCCAGCCTCCCACATTGAGCAGCACAATTCTTGATTGTGCCTTTGTTTGAATGCATGAGGTTTTTTGGTGGGGTTTTTTTTTGTTTGTTTGTTTATTTGTTTGTTTCATTTGTTTCTTATTAAGCGTCTAAACGAGAAGTAGCATCACAGGATATACTGCAGAAAACAGATCAATTTCTACAGATTTCTGAGGTTTCCTGAGTGCATATTGCAATTACAAATGCAGTCTTTCATTGTTTTCCAGCAAGCTAATTTAGCCTTTTGCTTATGCAGATTGCTGTATGTGATAGATGATTATGTGGATGAGTTATTTTTATGCCAGCAAGCAGTGAAGATGAACAAATATCTTGTGATCAGTTTTAAGCATTGCTTGGAATTGTGCTGCTGCTAATTACTTTTTTTAAACAGGTTCCAGGAAAGTGCTCACACAAGGCAGGTTAGAATGAGTATTAGGAAAAGGGAAGAAAAAAGAAAGGCTATAGAAATGGAAATAAATCATGACTGACTGGTGATTTGCCCTCTTCTGACCACCAGTGAAGAAAGTATCTCCTAGAAGTAGCTTATAAACTGCAGGACAAGGTTGTATTAAAATCGTAGTAGGATATTGAAGAGTCTCCCGGTTAGAAGGGGAAGAAGACTTTTAGTTGCTTTCTTTCCAGATTTTTTCACCCTGTGTTTTATTTTTAAAACAGCTAGGCTTTTTGCAAGGAAAGTTCAATTTTTCCATTAACAAAACACCATTGAAAAAACAACTTTTATCATCAATTATATGCAAACAAGGTCATGGTTTGTGTGTGACTGTAGGATTACATAAACCTTCTTTTGTTATTTAAACTAATCTTGGTATTTTTATTTTAAATGGGGGAAAATCAGAAAATACTGATTTATTTTATATTCTAACTGGACTGATGGGATTTAGAGATATGTAATACATTGTGCAGAAGAAGTCTTCTCTCTTTTCAGGTCTTGATATAGCCGCATGGCTATAGATGTTGACTTCTTACATGGAATTTCGTGTGGTAGTTTGGGCCATAATAGATTTGATCATTAGATTCAGCACATTTTATGCCTTTTTTTTTAATCAATCATGCAAACTCTCTCTGTATTTTGTCTAAAATTCTTCACAGTCAGAGCTCATTTCTGGAACTGTATTTGTTTGCAAGTAATTTGCACCAAAGTGGAGAACTAAAAAATAACAGATTTTGCTGAAAAGATCCAAAACACTTTGCTTCTGGCCAGAGTGCAAACAAGGAGAGTTTCAAGCCAAAATAAGTCTGTTTGAGGGAATTAGAGGAAAGCATGGGAAGAGACAGTTGGCAATGGCAGCAGCATTCCACTATGTTCAGTAAGGATTTTATCTTAATTGTGGACAGGCCTTTATGTATGGCGGCACCAGGGCTGCAAGCCAGGCGTACTCCCTGTTGCCAGTGGTGGAACTTGTGAAGCAAAGCCAGCTATAATCTTCCATCAGCAGTCTTCCTTCTATATGGATTTTCAATTTCTCTGAATTCTTGAGTGGCACATTCAGGATCTCGATGCTAAGACAATGTATGTGATGACACATGTGATTCCACAGCCAGCCAGACAGGTAATGCCGTAGGTTTCTGGTTTGTCTAGGATGGCAACACTGACACAGTGAGAGCTGCACTGTCCTACTGTACTGTGGAGGGTTTTACCACTTGTCCAGGTTTTACAGGGGTGCTGCATGCTGGCTAAACCGTCCCAGAATCAAGGGATAGTTGATACTGACAGAGGGCTCTGGAGATTGTCTGGTTCATCCCTCTACTCAGAGCAGAATCATATAAAGCACTTTTCCTAGGACTGGAGAATGGGCGAGGATGAAGACTCCAGAATCTCCCTGGGTAATCTATCCTAGTGTTTAATCACTAAAGATGCTTTTTCTTATGTTTTACTGGGACTTCCTGTATATCAGTTTTTGTCCATTGCCTCTTGTCCTTTCATGGGACACCACTGAGAAAAGTTCTACTCTGTCTATTTTTGCAACCTCCTATCAGGTATTTATGCATAAGTTATAGCACCTGAGCCTTTCCTTGTCCAGGCTGAATAGTCTCAGCATCTCCTAGTATGACACATGCACTAATTGTTTATCATCTTTGTGGCCCTTTTCTGCACTGTCTCCAGTATGTCCACATCTCTTTTGAACTCGGAAGAGCCAGACACTGGACCCAGAAGTATGTCACTAGGGCTGAGGAGCAGGGATGGATATCCCCCCTCAATCTGCTGGCAACTCTTCTGGCTACCTTTGCCACAAGGACGCATTTCTGGCTTAAGGCATAGTTGATGACCACCAAGACTCCACATTTTTTTCTGCCAAACTGCTCTTCAGCGAGTTGGTGCTCAGCCTATTGTGGTGCCTGGAGCTATTCCTGCCCAGGTGCAGAACTTGATTTGCTGAACTTTAAGAGCCACGTTTCCCCTCATCATAAATCCATAATGACCACTCCCAATCATTTGCTTATCCTTGACACATTTGGAAATGGTTTGCAGGATAACTTGCCCCACCACCTCGCCCAGGAACAGAGGTGTGGCTGAGCAGTTTATAATTCCCCAGATCTTTCTTCCTGCCCTTCTTGAAGACAAGAGTTATACTTGCTTTCTTTCAGTCCTCAGGGACCTTCCCCACTTGCCATGACCTTTTAAACATAATTGAGAGTGGCCTCTAGTGACATTAGGCAAGCTCACACAGTTTCTCTGGATGTATCCTATAGGGACTTGTATGTGGCTGGTCTATTTGAATGTTCCTTAACCTGATCCTTCTCCACCCATAGTGAACCTTCTTCACCCTGGACTTTCTCCCTAGTCATAGGAGCCTGAGATTCCTGAAGGCTGGTTTGACCACTAAAGAAAGTAACACAGACGTTTAGCACTTGGCCTTTTCCGCATTTTTTGTTGTCAGGTCTTCTGCTGCCTTCAGCACTCAGATTATATTTATCTAGTCTACATTTTCCTGCTGACATGCCAGTAGAGGCCTTCCATGTTCCCCTTGATATTTCAGATTCAGCTCTAAATGAGTTTTTCTTCAGCATGGTCATTTTATTCCATTTTATTCCTTTCGCTTACTTATGGTTTCTGTTGAAGGGGCTGAAGAATAACAGAGGGAAAGAAAGCGTTGGGTTTGGTTTTTTTTTTATGCAGGAGGAAGCATAGTTAGTGGCTTGAGATCCTGATTTTATTTTGACAGACAAGGCCTCAGGTGAAGCCAGGTTTCTAGGAGCCAAGTTTAAATTCCCTCTAGTCTCTCCTGCCTCTTTGAACAGTTGAGAAACTCCAAAGTGCCAGTTCATGAATAAGAAGTACAGAGGGATCTAAGATTCCTTATATCCCTGTGGAAGAAATTACAGACTTCAGTGAGAGAGGCTGGCTGATTTGACAGTCTCAAAAGCTGGTCCTCTTAATCTTGTGAACACTGGAAAATTCCTTTTTCTCTCAGAGCTTTTTTTCCTTGTTGCTCCTGAAAAAAACTTCATTCTGAGGCTTTAAAGTATAGTGGGTGTTGGTAAGCCACCATTAACACAAAGGAAAAAAGGATGTTGGTGAGAACTTCTTTAGCTACCATTTCTTCTAATTACTGAAGGAAATAACAAATATGTTTATTTGGCATTAGTCAGACCATATAGAGTCAAACCTCCAGGGTTTTTTTCCCCAGACAGAATGTGTTACCACCAATGGTTACCTCAGTCTGCTGTAGTCCACCAAATGGCTTCCTTCAGCTTCTCCAGGTTTTGAGGCAATCCTTGTGATGTGAGAGGTCAGTTTTGTGTGAGCCTTAGGTTCCACATGTGTTGGATCCATAGGCATTTCTAAACCCTTTTCCATCAATCCTTATGTCATAAAAAGAAGAAAAAAATAAGAAGAAACTAAGAAAAAAAAAAAACAAACAAAAATGAAACCAAAAATTTTCCAGGGGAAAATGGAATTGTGCTGAGTCTGAGTGGTGTGTTAGGTGGTACTGTTTCCACGTAGAACTGTTCACTCTTACTTCTTGAAATTTTCTATTCCATCTGGCATTTTTAGATATGAAATTATGCAAGAGGAACAAGGTTTATTGTCGCTGGGTAGGAAAAGATGGGAGAAAGGAGCTGTCAGCGGTGGGTGTAAAAAGCAGTCAACAGTGCTAAGCCCAGGATGTCTCTGTCCAGCTTGTCTGTATGTTTATACCTGTAAAATAAAACCAAACAAAAACCTGCCATGGGAATATGGAAGTTACCCAGGGAAATGTGATATCACTTCAGAATTTAGTGGCAATTCTGAATCCACCATGGAAAATTTGAACCTGCCATCAGTACATTTGGAACTGGAGATATGGACTGCACAGAGAATGTAAATTTACCTATGCCTTATGTAGAAGATTTGAAATGTATAGTGAGGAAGTACATTAAAAGTCTGTAAGAATGTGAATATTTGTGGATCCTGGAAGAGGTCAAAAAAAAAGGTGGGGGGAGGGGCAGGAAGACAACACAGTGATAAAACAGATTTAGAAAACAGATTAAATGAGTCTTGTGGGGCCACCTCAGTTGTCCCTGGGCTCAAAGGGCTTGCTGATTGCCTGCATGCTTCTGTCTCTGGAATGCAGCATCATTTTAGCTTCCTTGGGTGGGAGGAAAGGCTGAGTGCCTGAAGGTGTGCCTGTACCTCTGTAATCTGAGAATGCCAGATACAACCCAGCAGCTTTGAGACTGTTTTCCTTAGTAGCCTCTTTGAGTTTTCAGAATGCTAATGACAGGGTTTATTAGAACAACAACCCCTGAAGGGGAAAGATAATGTTGTGTGGAGGCAGGACCCACATCCAACGCCCCAGGGTTCACATGAAGGGCACTACTCGTGACATCTCTGACACGTGAAAAGAAGAAAGCTCTGCATTTCCCCATTAGAGGCAGTAACCTCTGTTCTAATATGTTAGTGCAACTGTCAAAATGAGCCAAGCCAAAAAACTGTGCTGTTTCTGCTCAGGTACTGACAGTCTTCTTATCAGTGCTGGGTTTACCCATTACTGCCTTTACTGGGCAGCTAAAGTAGGAAAACTTTCATCATGTAATGTGTGTTTTGGGCTAGGGGGATTTCAAGCCCTTAATAATGTTTTTTGCTGGAAAGGAAGGAGAGGTGTGTGATGGGAGGAGGTCCAATGGCAGTGAGCACTGAAGCTCAGATATGACACTGGTAATTCCTTCCCTTACTGGTAACAGAGTGCTGGCTGCTAGCGTAGTCACCTTTGTGAGGGTCTTATTGTCTCAAAACCTAAGGCTTTATTAGTGGAAAACTCTCAGTAAGTGGAAAGCCAGTAGCTAAGGCTGCCTGAATGTAAGCTGTTTCTCTTAACTCAGTTTTTTACAAAATAAGCAGTATGATCATGTAAGCTTTTCTTTTATGTTAATTTAGTCATAAAATTGGTCTTACACTCAGCAAAAAAGCTTTTTCTAGCTTCCGTTTTCGGAGAAGATTGTCAAGATGTTTGACTTTGCCCAAAGGTAAAAATGGGAATCCCCGGGATAAAAAATACTAAAGTCTCACATTTAAGAGGCCTAATTTTTGACAGAAACTGGTAGATGAGTATCTTCTTATCTTTCACAAGAAAAATGCCTTCATTTTGGCTCATGAAAATTGTAACTCCACATGTTTCTTTTCCATGGTATTAGACTATTTTTCCCATGTTGTGCAAGGCTACTTGCACAACATCAGCTACTTTGAGAAGTTTTATAGGTGAGTTGATTAGCAAACCACATCACTTACGAAGAAATAGAAGATTTTTTTTTCCTCCCGAATGAATGCAAGTTTGAGGCACTTTCTTTAAGTCTTTTCATGTCTAGGGAAAGTACTTTTTTGGGCATAGAGACCACCACTGTTCCACAGTTGTGCCCACCAGATTTTCCTGTTTGGTTTGAGAGTGGTGAAATATGATCCACTGAGATTTTGTACTAATGAAAGATTTCCAGGAAATCATGTTTTTGTGGACAAACACTTATCATGGTCTCAGTAGAATAAAACCTTGGGTTCAAAGTTTATGGAGTAGTATTTCATTAATATTTCATCTTGTAGGTAATCACAGGAAGGATTTTGTTTGGAGTTCTGCAGTCTGAAAAATATTGGAGGGCGTGGGAGGGCTGTTTGCATGAGATTTGACCTGCAAGCATGCAGAAGAATTGTAATGCAGCATCCTTACACTCCTACCCCTAATGTGAATTCAGGGATTCTTTAAGTTGGCTTAGAGTATCACTGGGGCCACCTCATCCCCTTCAGTCTTTGTCATTTCCTTCTCCCTGCATGACTAGATTTGTGAGAGTACCATCCTTTGTCCTTCGGTTTCTGTTCCGGTACCTGGACTTTTCCAGACTTGAAAATACTGTGACAAGTAAGATTTTACTGGATTTAGTATTACATGTTTTGCATTTGATATATCGTTTTAACTTAAATGGCAGATTTGGAATTCCAGCCACTTTATGACTGATCCCTGTTTTCCATCTGTTGCTTGGATTATCTAATATAACTGTGCAAAATTTCCTTCTCCTGATTCTGGGAGAAGTGAGGTGTGAGATTGTGACACCTGGATGCATGGTACTCAAGCTTGAAAACAGTGTCTTCCTCTTAAAATGTGTGTACAGAAAACATGTGTATGAAAACTCGATTTGTAACTTAAATTGATCACATCACCTGCTTTCCTTCTTTTGCTTTGGATCATAATAAATATTCAGTCTAGCTTTTATTCCTCCATAATTTTACTAGCTAGGTTAAAATTACTCCAAGTTCTGCATCCCAGTGTGTACTTAAAAAATATAACTGTGTTTATGTTAAAGGCTAAGTTGTGAAGAATGAAAGCAGATGATAATTGCCATAGGCATTTCCAGGAAGTTTCTAAATAATTGTAATATTTGTACCTGTAAAACTTTCTTGAAAGTATTTGTTTCAGTGACCCGTAGAGCCTCTGGCACCAGAAGTCCATTTGAGTGCTCGCAGTGCAAATAAACATCCAGCTTTATGATGTCCCCAGTGTCTGGACTAATTTGTGCTGTTTTGTGGTTACAGTGCTATAATTCTGTGCTTTAGTTGTTCTCACAACATCTTGGAAGTCAGTAGTCCAGATCAGATTTCCTAACAAACAGTTTGGTGTCTTTACATGTATGTCCAGTGATTCATTGTCTTGGGATGTTTGTAAATGGTGAGGTCTTGACATGCTTCTGGGGCAGATGGGAAGTGCCATCTTTCTTCTAAAGAAAACACAGAATTATGTATGCTTGAGGGTTTCCTTTTACATGACTCTAAGAGGTCAAAGAACTTTATTTATCTGCTTGAAATAGTTGCTTTTACTGAAATTCAGAGAGGAGTATAATTTTCATGAGTCTTACAGACTTGGTTTCTGTGAAAAATTGAAATTTAGTAACAGAAACAGAATCTTTGTTTTGCAGTATGTCCTTGTTCCTTTCACTACATGCAGAAATGTTTCAGACTCACAATGGCTCGCATTTGAGTTCAGCAATCTCTGCTGAAACCCACAGTTGTCTAGGTAAAACTTAGCTAAACTGTCATGGTTATAGAAGCAGCTCTGCATGTGCTGGCAGTAAAAGCTGTGAGCAGGAGACACAGGTTTCAGGGCAGTGGTAGCAGGCTGCTGAGGAAGGTCAGAAGCACACAATGTGTGGTCAAGTCTGCAAGTGCACATTGGTCAAACTGCGTTGTTCTTTGAGCATATTGCCTGTTGTGGGCCCTGCATGCCATCTCCTTTCAGTGCAGATTAAAGGCCTGGGTCTTATTTACTCTCCAGTAGAGTGCATGGCTGAGCTGGTGCACACAACAGCTTCTTAGTTTCTCTTTGAGCTTGAACACAGAAGAATAAAGATTCATGGCTCCCCACCCCCTGCCAGAGTAAATTGACCTCTTGGAGGCATCTCTTCACCTAGTGGTGTGAGGATAATGCAGGGCTGTGTACCCAAAGAAAAGAACAGGCTTTCTGATGGGACAGGGCCCAGGGCCTTTCTTTTGGGGAGCATTCAAGTGTGTTAGGCTAAAGTAGAAAACAGGTGAAAGAGGCCTGCACCCTGCCACGTGACTTTCATCTCAGTCTCCCTTGCAGCAATAGCTGCTTGATTTTAAACCTTGGGGAGTGAGTCTTTCTTGTGTTTTATAAAGTCGTTTTTGGCAATCCGATCTCTCATACACCACTTAGAGCTTTTTGTGGTGGTCCCCAGAAATGAGGTGAAAGTTATGACTCTAGAGAGGCTCCTGGTGGGGTCCTGAATCTCAAGCCCTCACCCTTCTGCCTATTTTAATCTTGCATCTCACTCAGTTGAACCTGTAGATCCTCTGAGCCACGAACGAGCTCTGTCTCATGGAGCACAAATGGCCCACCTTTTGGATAAAAGTCAATACTGCATCACCTAACCCTTTATGTACCTTGCCTGAGTGGCTCCTGATTGATCATGTCTTGTGAACAATCTAGTATCATGTGCCCATTTGTATTTGTATGCATCTGTTTTACACATATTTATTCATTTGATCTGTTCTCTTTTGCACAATATTAGCACATCATTTTTCTCTCACATGCAGACATAACTCATTGCCTTGGCAACAATGAGCAAAGGCACTCTGTGAAAGTATGTACACATAACTCTGATAAAAAAAGGATATCCCTATCACTGCATTAAATTAAAAAGAAAGAGCCCAGCTACAGAAAATCGCTCAAGCAGGTTGACTGATTGAAATGGGATTCATCCATGTGCTGCAGTGATTTCCTACATTCCAACCCAAATCACTCCTCTGAGCAAAGATGACTGAAGACTGATGGAGAGAGTAGTATGTTTAATGGTGTAGTGTGAGCAGCTATTTAGTAGCTCACTCTTGAAATGCATGTAACTGTAAGCTCTTAAACTGGCACAAGGAAAATTATTTAAAGACCATACATTGCCCTATAGATTGCTTATCTTTATGCCTTGTCCCTTTCCTCCTGAAAGATTTGGATTAGGAAAACAGGAGTTCAGAGCCTTGGCACTGCTTTTTGCTTCTGAAGATGGGATTCGTTTCATGCATCATTGCCTGCATGAGGTGAATGCCTCATCTGAACTTGCAGTATGCACTGCCTGTATCCTCATCAATTGAGAGGCGCTTCTCTACAAGTCCCAGTTGTCGTACCACACTGTCTATTGCAAGGAATGGATCACCTTTTAGAAGCACCCCTTCCTCTGCTGTGTGGAGATAGGGAAGGAGGAGTGAATCCCTCTCTCCTTGCCTTTGCACATACTCACTCTCCTCTGTGTTAAATGTGAGAAATAGAAACTAGGTCTGGCATCTTAAAAACCTAGTGTTTGTTTTACAGGAGCTAATTTTACACGATTACAATATTTTATTACAGTCATTCCTGTTCCTCGCTGCAGCTAGTCTTTTTTGCTGACACGAAGGAATTCTCAGTTAACTGTACCTGGAGCTGAGCCATCGGGAAGCAACAGATACCAACAGGATTAGATTAGGTCAGCATAATGGTACATAATCTTTACTCATTCTGAAGACAAAATTTAAGCTGAGGAAGTGGGGAAAAATCCATTTTCTGTGTGAGAAAATATGGTACCCAATGGGTGTGCACTGCAGTGTTTAGTTAAAAGGTTTCATTTGAGCTAGATTGGTTTGTGCTCTTAGGTTTTGGGGGGAAATTCATCTTGATAAATTTTTGTACTCAAATGGTGCCATCCAGCTGTCATGACTTAAGCTGGTACATCATGAGCACTTTGCTGTTGTGGCATGAGAAGCTGAAATTTTTGTGCTCCGCTTCACTCAAGCCCTTTTGGAATGAAAAGTCATGAATCCATTATGTTTAGTCTCCTGATGTTCTCAGCACTGTTAGGATTCTCTTTGTAACTTCTTGCTTTCCCTGGCTGCTAGAACCATTCTGTTCGTTCTATTGCTACATATTTATGAACAGTACTATCAGAAAACAGTTTTTTCTGGAGTTACTTACCAGTTTCAGCACTGTGTTCACCTACAGAAGCAAGGGATCACTCTAGTGAGTAATTTGCCCAAGGCCAGTTTTAATTGATGTAGGCTGTTAAATGAAGAAATGTTTTATGAAAGCTGGATCTGTGAGGGACTGTGCAAGGCCTTTGTTCTCTCTTTGTTCTCTCTTTCTTCTGCTTCTCAGTAGCCTGGTGTCATGACGTGTTAGAATAATGATGGAAGACACTCTGTGAGCAGAGCATTGCTCCTGCAACCTTTGAGTAGTCATTATGATGCCAAAATACAATCTTACCAGCCACCACATCTGTTTGAGAATGGAGGGGAGATGTAAGTCACAGAATTAGGGCAGAACTATCTAAGTCCTTCTGAAACAAAGTCCTTTACATGACTGAGGTCAAATGTGGCATATAATGAAGAAATGAAAGAGGTTGATCGAAGTCATTGGCTTTCAGCATTATTTTCTGTTCTTTGCAGTTGGATGATTCTTAATCATTTGAAAATTGTTAGTGATGTTGAGCAACAGCTCTGTGTCTTTATAATGCCGGAGAATGTTAAAATGTGGCCGGATTCTGTACTTTTTTGCATCACTACCAGTTGTAGACTCACTGCTGCTCTTGAACAGGGATGTCCAAACTTAATATCTTATTCCCTCAAGTAATCCACAATGGCCTGGTAATCACAGAGTCAGTTAGGTTGAGAAAGACCTCTGAGATCATAAAGTCCAACCTTTGACGAATCGCCACCATGCCAACTAGACCATGGCACTATGTTAGACTTTCAGTCTTTCCTTAAACACTTCCAGGGATGGTGACTCCACTACCTCCCATTATGCAGCAACCTGTGGGACCAGAGTAATTGCAATCACATCTGTGTTTTAGAAAGGCAGAATACAGTAATTGAAGTGACCTTGGGAAAGTTCAGCAATCACTCATTGGAGATCCTGTGTTTCTGGTGCATGCTGGTGGGGATTGACAAAACTCTGCCTGCCTTGAGTGTGACACACCTCCTGTGATGAGGAAGGACTTTGTTGTCCTCCCTCTTTCCATGTGGTTGGTGAGTTCTGATGTCATTTTTCTTTTGACTGCAGGTCACTTCATGGGCAACAACACAGTGATTGATGTTTTGAGGAGAGAAGGGTACGAGGTAGAACACACTCCAGCTGGACAAGCCATCAACAAGTAATTCATGCTTTTACCTAGCTAAGCAGCATTGGGAGGGTGGGTTTGTGAACAATTATGGAGTAGTAATGGCAGCTGGAACTATAACTGAGAATGAGCTAGGCTCTTTCTGTCCTTCCCAGCAGTTTGCTTTTATCTTCCATGAGCTAGTTTGGAAAAGGGATTTTATTTGGTTTTGGCTTGGGGTTTTTTGGTTTTGTTTGTTTTCTGGGTTTTGTTGTTGGGGGTGGGAGTGTTTGGTTGGCTTGTTGTTGTTGGTTTTGTGGTGGGTTTTTTGTGGTTTTGGTGGTTAGGGTTTTGTTGTTGTTGTTGTTGTTAATAAAATTTCCACCCTTCTAAGTTTTTAACTCTTAAATGAACAGCCACAGAGTATGCATGCTTGGTTCATCGTCTATGGATGCTGTCTTGTGCCACATAGGCTTCCAGGTTTCCCTTTCCTCTCTTTTATGTGTTTGACTGCCCTGTCTTTTAATAATCCACTGCTTTTATACTGCTATTTTTTATTCTTTCTGTTTACTCTCTCCCAGCCTGGAATCTGATTGCCCATAGTCTTTGTAAGCTGTCTCCATGACTGATTGTTCTCATGTCACTTGCTTTCTTCTGCATTTTTAAGCTAAGGTACTTGTTGTTGTGGTTCATCCTGCAGCTGTCCTTTGGGATATACCCTTCCTGCCTCTTTTTATCTCCCACTGGAGATTTATCCACCTTCATGGTTTCAGTAACTACAGAATGCCAGATAATCTCCTCCTCCACTCTCTACTGAGAATTACTTGTGCTTTGACTCACATCTTCCTGGAATTCTTGCCACCAGATTAGGGTCTGCAATCTTTGCCTTCCCCTTCTGCAGACTCTTACCAAACATGTAGCTGTCAAATATACTCACTCTTCACTACTAGAAGACCACGACGGAGAAAATTGGAAATTGGTCCCAATTATGGTACTGTTTCCCTTTTATCTTCTGTGCCAGGCATACTGTCCCTGTTTACATCTCTGTTCCTCCTCCCCCGCATTTCTGATATGGGACTCTCAAGCAGGACTGTCACCTTTTGATAGGGTTTGTGCAGAGGGCACAGTGTAGAGTCTTGGTCTGTGCCAAGGGACTGTGCTCTTGGTCTCTACTCTAGAAGTGTGGTGCAAATTAATAGCAGCTGTTTTTCTCATACTCTGGTTGCTCCATCTTTCTCTTTATACCACCTTTGCTGTTGTCTGAGACCATGAGATTGAAATTCTGGCAGGTTCTGTTTTTGCAATGATTCTTGACAGGGATATACATCATTAAAATGCAGTGTATCAGTGTTTACAGGGATGATTTAAAAAAAAAAAAAAAACAACAAACCCAAAATAGCCTGCAATGATATTTTCATGTTGTTTTTTCATTCTTAGCCTAGGTATTCCTAAAAACAGCTGCAGCAGCTTCTTAAAGCTTAAAGAAAGATAGCTTAAAAGGTACTTGAGAATAAACAAGATGTGAGGCTGCTCTGTAAAGATGTAGCTGTAAGGGCAGACAACTGAAGAAAGGAGGGATAGATTTTCACTTATCAGGAAGGTTGGTATCAAGGTTACCTGGAGTAGCTGGGCACTCAGTTCCTTAACCACATTATGGGAGTTCATTATACAGCCCCTTGTTACTTTGAAGACCCTCAGTTTGGCATCAGTTGCATCTTAAAGCCCTCAGTCTGGCTTCAGTTGCATCTTAAAGCCCTCAGTTTGGCTTCAGTTGCATCTTCAATCTCTTACTAGGACTACTGGGCAGAACATCTTTCCTGGAGTCTTGATATTAAACCTGAGTAAGAAGATGGCATTTCTGGATGATTTGGAAACAGATATAAAAATACGTAATAAGTTTCAAGAAAAATGTGGGTTCAAAGGAAAAGAGTATTTAAGGTGAGGAAAAGACCTGTGGCGAGAGTGTGTCAGAGCCCTAGGGCTTGGAAGGAAGATATGACTTGTTTGCTATCCTGGGCTTGTTCTGGGAGCAAATAGCAGAGCAGCCTGTGACAGTAAATCCAATGTTGATCACATAAACGTATAAATCACATAACACATAAATAAACATATATATTGTCCAATGTAGTGCTGCACGCAGTCCAGTCAGTGCCTGTGGACTATGTGACTGTTCATGATTGAGACAGTATAAAAATGCCAAGTGGTTGAACTGAGACAGAGAATTTAAATGACTGCTCTGTCATCAGACACAGCGGGAATATTAGCTAAAAGGTCTTAAAACACAGGAAGGACGTGGTCTGCAATCATCTCCTTTCCCTGCAACATGACATTTTGCTGTAGCAGCACAGTCTGCTGCTTCCTGTGCTCTGGCTGAACAGAAAGTCCCTTGTGAGGTGTGTTGTATATATCTATGTGTAGGAACCAAGAAGGATGTGGGATCGTTGTGCTCATTTTCCCGTAGCAGGCAGGGCTGCCTGAGGTGTACTGTCCATCTGCAGAGCAAATGGGATGAATGCCCCTAGTTGGAGACAGAAAGATTCCTTCTCTCCAGTGTCTCCAAAGCAGGGAAGGCAAAGGAGGTGCTCCGAGCAGGCAGTATTGCAAAGGACAATTTATAAATAGTACCACAAGTTCAATCAAGCTCCTTCTGCCTTACTTTGGTCTTTAGCTGTTGTTCCTGATTTTAGAATGCAGTTATAAATTGTAAAATATTCAACACAATCACAGCCATAATTAAGGTGCTTGCTGACTCTCCGTTAGCTGCGGTGCCGGGAGAGGGAATTGGCCTGGGGGGGTGAAGGATGGGCTTTTGAATCTGTGTGCCTTTTCCAGTGGTTGATCAGTTGGTCTCTGAAAGAGCTGCCTGCGGGACGTGTTGTGAAGGAGGTTTTGTATATGGAGGTAGCTGAGGCCACATCTGTCAGAGCAGATGTCTGGCCATGCAGGGTGCAGGTCATTCTCTCCCTGTAGCAGTGCTGAGCTCCAGCATGGTATGGCCATGGGTTCAGTAGGGAAGGCTGCAGGCAGCATGGCACTCTAATCTACAGGGAAGGCCCACTCCATGACTTAGTTAAGGAACAAAAACAGTGAAGAGAAACGCTGGAAAAGGGAATCATAGGTGGAAGACCTTCAAACACATTAAATCAGGCCACTGGAGAGAGCTAATGGGAGATCACTCTGTAAGGTGGAGTTAAAGATGTGAAGCAGCTGAGGAGGAGAGCTGAGGGGTCATGACAGTTCAGAGGTGATAAAGTGTGACAGAGTGTGACACCACAATGATTTTGAAAGAGATTCATAGCCCAAGGTCCATTCTGCAGCAGTCTCTGTCAAATAAACTTCACCATGAGATCAGTCTGATTTTCCTTGCAGCAAATAAGACAAATTGTCATTGTTTTCCATCTACTTTCCCCATGTTCCAGTCCACAACTTAATTTCTTCTTCTGCAGGAACTACTCTCTATTTGCTATCAAGTAAGTGTGCATACAGTGATGGGCTATCACTATACCCATGCTGAAACATGTCTCCTTCCAGACCTCCTTCTTTTCACACCATTGGAAGCTGAAAAACACAATTCTGGGAAAGTTTCATTGATTAAAAGCAGATTTCTGCTCCATGGTCTGTGGTTTTCTGTTTTCTTTCTGAATTTCAGCCCAAGCCAGTCTCCACTTTTGTCTTGTTACAGAAGACTGTTGCATCTCTTCTCTTTATGAAATAGCCATAAAGATCAGTCAGATATTCCTGATAGGTTCTGTGTATACACAGAGTGGATTGAGTTTGTGGGTTTGTCCAAGATGGTCTTTGACAAGTGAAGAGTTCCAAACAATGAGAAGTGTGGGCCAGCAAAGCCATGAGTGAATAGGACACTGCAGACTGCCTGCCTTAGAATATAGATGAGATGTTGCTTTATATAAGAATAAAGAAACAGAGCTTCAGTAATCAGGGTGGACCTGATGGTTGTTTTTTCCATTTATCACCTTCACAGGAAACTGAGTAGTCATAGCCCGTAGAGCTTTTTCTGGGAGCTCAACTTTGGGTTTCCAAGATTTGCCTTGTGAGACAGTTTGTACATGCACATAGTCTCAGTGACATATCTCACTTGCTGGAGCTCCTTTGGAATTCCCAGTACTGCTGCCAGCCTAATCGGGGCAGGATCGGGGCAGCTGGAAGGCTAAGGCCTGGCTCCCACTCCCTCATTACTTGCTATAAATGTGTGCAAAGCTCAGCTCTGCTTATGAGAGAGATGCAGTTTCTCAGTTTCTTCCCCTTCATGTGGACCTCCATACTTGTCCGTAAAACCCACGAAGACCACCGTTTCGTGTTCCTTGGTGTGCTTTGTCTGAGTGGCAGGGCAGCATTACACCCTTTTGCATATCAGCTTTAGAAACCAGTGCCACAATGGTGTGTTGAGCTCTGCTCTCTTATGTGTCAGACACGTCCCCTGACGCGATGTTTTGTAAAGATTGTGCATTCGCTGCTTTGTACCATCTGGCTTCATCAAATAGAAAATGAGAAGGGAGTGAACTTGGTGGTGCCAAAACTAATCTGCTTTCAGCTGATGCAGACTAGATGGCCCAAAGGATTCTTAAATCATAGGATCATAGAATGTTAAGGGATTGGAAAGGACCTAAAAGTTTATCTAGTTTGAATCCCCCTAGACCAGCTTAATGATAATTAATATTGACACCTCCCACTAGGCCAGCTTGCTCAAGGCCTTATGCAACCTGGCTTTGGAAAGTGCCAGGGTTGGGGCATCCACAACTTCCCTGGGCAACCTCCTCCAGTATGTTGCCACTCTCACAGTAAAGAATTTCTTCCCAATACCTAGCCTAAATTTGCCCCTTCTTCAGTTTGTGTCTGTTACTCCTGTCACTACAGTTACTGACAAAGAGTCCCTCTTCAGCTTCCCTGTGGGACCCTTCAGATACTGTGAGGCTGCTATGAGGTTTCCACACAGTCTTCTCCAGGATGAACAGACCCAGCTTTCTCAGTCTGTCTTCACTGGAGTGCTCCAGTCTTCTTACCAGCATTGTGGCCTCCTCTGGACTCACTCCAACAGGTCCATGTCTTTCCTGTGCTGGGACCCCAGCGCTGGATGCAGTGTTCCAGGTGGGGTCTCACCAGAGCAGAGCAGAGGGGCAGAATCCCCTCCCTCCCCTGCTGCCCACGCTGCTTTGGATGCACCCCAGGATCCCTTTGCCTTTCTGGGCTGTGAGTGCACATGGCTGGGTCATGCTGAGTTTTTCATCCCTCAGCACCCCCAAGTCCTTCTCCTCAGGGCACTGTCAATCGCTTCTCCACCCAGCCTGTCTGGGTTTGCCACAACCCAGGCTCAGGACCTTGCCCTTGGCCTTGCGGAACTTCATGGGGTTTGCACAGCCCCACCTCTCCAGGCTGTCCAGGTTCCTCTGGATGACATTCCTTCCCTCCAGCGTGTCAACTGCCCCGCACAGCTTGGTGTCGGTGGCAAACTTGCTGAGGGTGCCCTTGATCCCACTGTCCATGTCACTGACAAAGATGTTACAGTGATGGTCCCAGTACTGACCCCTGAGGGAGACCACTCATCACTGGTTTCAATGTGGACAAGGAGCTTTTGACCACAATTCTTTGTGTGTGGCCATCCAGCCAGTTCTTCATCCACCAAGCAACCCATCAATCAAATCTATGTCTATCCAGTTTGGAGACAAGGATATTGTGTGGGACAGTGTGAAACTCTTTGCCTAAGTCCAGGCAGATGGTAGCAGTTGCTCTGCCACATCCATTGATGCTGCAGCAGATCACCAGAGAAGATCATCAAATTTAACAGGCATTGTTTGCCCTTGGTAATGCCATGTTGGCTGTTACCAATCACCTTTTTGTTTTCCATGGTTTTTTTTGTTTTAGCATAGTTTTCAGGAGAATCTGCTCCATGATCTTTCCTGGCACAAAGGTGAGGCTTTTACTTTGTCCTTTTTAAAAATGGGGGTTATATTTCCCTTTTTCCAGGTGTTGGGAACTTTACCTGAGTACCAGAAGTTTTCAAAAATGATAGTAGCTTAGCAACTTATCTGCCAGCTCCCTTAGAACCCACAGATGAATCTCATCAGGCCCCATGCACTTGTGTGCATTCAGGCTCCTTAGATGGTCTTGAACCTGATTGTCTCCTGCCCTGCACTTAGGGTCTTCATACTCCCTTGTGCCTTTCCTGACTTGGCCAGCTTGGCTGGAACGTTTGTCATTGAACACTGATATATGGCAGTCGTTGAGAACCTCACCCTTCTCTGGGTCCAGTGTGCAACCAGGTTACTGTTAATGGTATATTCAGCCTTTCCCTTCAAAGACAGTAATTTTCAAGATGTGCTTCTGTAGCCATGACCAGTCTGTGGGCTATCTTGTTTCTTACCTTCTCCACAAGTGAGAGTTGCTGTTCTGGAACTGGCTTTATCCGCTGGTGTGCTTTAGTTGTTTTGTCTGCCCTTTACTCTTGTCCCCCGGGTCACATTGCTCCGGGCAAGAAATGCTGAAAGGAATAATCTGGTCTGTGTTCTGCAGCACATCAGACTAGAGGAGTGTGGTTTGACTCTGACTTAGAAGTGATTCCATTTTTGTCTCTTTCTAGATATGCAAGCTTATTAGCAAGAGTTATTCCACCCTTATCCGGACTGTATTCTTTCCTCTTATACAGACTGCCTCTTTTCCAAAGACTTTTTTTGTTAAAGACCACTATTTTGATCACAAAATCAGTATTGCCTTAAGGAAGAGGGAGCAGGAGTATGAGGCAGAGAAATGAGTATCCAGCCAATGTCAGAGATAAGCACGTATTTTAAATGTATGTTTCTTAATAGTGTCTGAATCAGGATTTTGCCTCAAAGCCCTTTCAAATGTTGTCTGTGTTCCCTCTTTCTTCCAGCCGAAGATCTCCTAAAACCTTGTTAGCCTTTTCATCATCACATAGTCCCTATGTCGTGTCCCATGAGCTCCCACTGCACCCCCAGAAGGAGGAGGAAGAGTTCCTGCCTCACCTGCTATTCCCTGACAGCATTGATGTGCTCATGAAAGTAGACAGGAAGTATAAAAAGAAGAAGAAAAAGCAGCAGAAGAAGCAAAGACTGCGGCAATTCAGTGACCTCTGGGTTCGCCTTGAAGAAAGGTAGCTAATGGCTGGGGAGGGGGAAGATGGCTTGTCATGCAAACTGGACTTTAACTTACACTGTTAAATCCAGACCCTCAAACTTCTGCAGGGATAGGTATGTCCTGTGGACAGGATCTGACCTTCTCCCCTACTGTGATTCTTTTTGAACCATTTGCACAAGGCTTCTTGTGCTTTTAGTGGCAAAAAAGCTTTTTTTTTTTTTTTCCCTTTCCATAGTTAGGTTTGTGGAAAATTAGGCATAAAACAAGTGGTAGCCTTGTCTAGGTCATTCTGCATTTGGGCTTGAGGGATTGTGAGCGTATGGCAGTTCTCTCTGTCATGGAAGGCTGGGTTCAGTGGTGTATGGAACAGATCAAAGCCTTGGACCATTATCCAAGAGCTGTTGCATATGAGGAAACGATTATTCCTGGCATATGTTCTCTTTGCAGTTGGGCAATATTCGTGCAGTATTTTCAGTCTCTGTATTCTTCCAGCCTGAAAAAGCATGACAGCCTAATGGATGACAGAGTTTATATTAAAAAATTAGTGTGTTGTGGGGCAGAGGTTCACACATACTTTTCATCCAGAAAAGCTTACTCACCTACAAGAACTACAGCAGCCTGCAAAAAAAAAAAAAAAAAAATACAAAAAAGCCAGTTTCTCTCTCACTACCTATACTTGGGCCTGTGGCTGAATGTATACCTTAATGTTTCCCTCCTGTCAGATAATACACGTGCCCAAATCTACTTTCTTTTGTACACTTTTTGTCTGATTGTGTCTCTGCCATACTCAGGTTGAAGGCATTAAATTTTTGTGATACCATGAACAACCAGGCAGGTTGGGGTGATGGAGGAAAGTCTGACCGCTCTTGAAATGAAGTCTGTACATTATTTGGGTTTTTTCCCCTCTGAAGAATACTTCTTCCTGCTCACTAAGTTACTGAGTACAGCAGGGTTCTCCTATGCCTTTCCTGTCATGTCCCTGGATCCTAATTGCATCACTGCTGTGGATGATACATGGCTCAGGCTGGCTGCAGGTGAGTGCCGCAGCTGTTGTTCTGTTTGAGGCATTCAGCCATTGTCAGATTTTTTAGACAAGACTGCCTTCTCTGCCGCTTCCTTCAGTCTTAGTATAACTATTTGAGAGACAAAGGGAGACAAATGCTTGTGTAGCATGTCCACTGACAGACCTATACTCAGTCCAAGATTCACCAATATAACAAATCTGGTATTGATCACACTTGATTTTGTCTCTTAGTGTACCATTTGCTTTCTATTAATGTAGTTGATAGTAGCTAATTGTGAATGCATTTTTGGAGTTTCTGTTGATAGTCTAGTTTTGGTGAGATAGTTTAGTTGAAATGCTGAGGAATGTCTGTCTTAATCTCCCATGCTGCCTCCACAGTGCCGTGTTCAGTGTTTCTCATGTGGCTGTTCCTACAAAGCTCAGAGAAGCCAGTGGGCAGCAACTGTACGATACCTGTGCACTTGCAGTATCAAGCCTTCAGAAGAAGAGGGAAGATGAGAGGAGGATCTGCTACTGTGACTAAACTGAGGGCATGTTAGGGCTGCGGACTAGATTTCAAGTTCTGCCAGGCAGTAGTGAGGCAAAAACAAAGCAAATCATGGCAGCCCAGGAAGCTACTGCATAAATATGGGAGCAGCAAATGCTGCTTTCTTTACGTCAGTCTTACAGTTCTCACCTTCCCCTACTATTTAAGTCATCCTTTGTGCTAGAAACTTACCGCAGTGCTAGGTGACAAATGCTTTGTAGGGGTGACTCCGTAGTAGCAGAGACTAGCTTAAATGTGTGGAGATGGAGATGTTGCATATCAGTGCTGGGAAAGACAAATCTCCATGCCTGGGAGATTGCTGTGCCCTTCCTGCCGAGGGAATGCAGCTGTCCTTCAGGCACGAGCCCCACCTGAGCACTGTGGGCCCAGGTTGTCTGCACGCCCTCTGCCACAGCATCCCTGCTCGTGCCGCTGCTGGGCTGGGCTGATAGCCCCACCTCGCGGCGCGTCTCTTCCCGAGGAAATCCAGCACCTCTGGGCTCAAGCTCGCTTGTGTAGGGCATGTCTGACTGGGAGTGTCAGGCCTCGGGACACAGTGCACAGACACAGGTAAAGCTGTGAGGTTTCTTATGGATGGGTCATTCACAGCTTTCAGGTTTACAGATGGGCTCCATGACCTTAAGGGTCTTTACGACCTAAATGATTCTATGATTCCTCCTGTGAGCCTGAAAATGGGAAAGGTGCAGCTCAAGTGATTTAATTGTATTGTAGTGGGCTTATCAGAATGGCCTTGGTTCGTGCTCCTGTATGCCTCCGTTGCCAGCTGTATTTCCTTGATGTGCTGCCAGCTGGCTTCTCTCCAGCTATTGTTCAGATCTTCTGGGGAGCCCTTTGGGTAAGGAAGAGCGAAGTGTTTTTATAAAGGATACTGATTGCCTTCAATTTCCTGAAGCATTTTTGTTTAGCAGGCCGAAACAAGACAAGAATGGTGCACAGCAGCTGGGAGATTAGGTGCAGAAGACATTACTCAGTTTTTGTATTTGCCAGGTGGACTTGCTTTTAGTTTTGTCCAAATTTGTGTTCAGGTTTTGCACAGCACCGTGTGGTCCGGGGGGGTACGTCAGTCTTACAGCTGTGGTGTCAAGCATTGCTTTCAGTCCATTGCCAAAGAAAAGAACCACCTGGGTTGTATCTCACCCTTGTGACTCTTGGCCTGCTGTGGTGTGTGATCTCACCCAGTTCAGGTCAGTTGGCATGAGCAGCCTGGAGCATACAAATTTCTCTCCCCATCATGTATTGCCATAATGGGAGCTCAGCTCATGTATGCACTAGTTCAGTTCTTGTTCATCACCGTGTCAGAGTACTCTCTACCGCTGGGACATACTCTGGAATGTGGCGAGCTAGGCTGCAATTCTGGAAGCTACTCTTCCTCTGCCTAAAGTATGTCATGTAAACTCTTTGTAATTCCTGACCTGTGGAAGAGATCATACAGTGTAGAAACAAGGTGGGTCCACACTAAGGTGCAGGAAGCATGGCTGAGGAAGATGTACTCAGAAAACAGGTGCCTCACCCCAGCTGTGCTCAGCAAGTGCCACTGCAGTGACACTTCTCTGCAACAACACTTTTTTTGTTCTTACACATTTTCTGCTTAGCTGACAGGGGCTAGGAATAGGGTCATCTTACCCACCTGACTGACCATGTGGGAGCAATGGGCAGGCTGGGTAGACTTGAGACAGGGCAGGTATTTTGGTGCTCCTCAGTCTCTTCGCTGTTCCCCCTCTAGTCTGCTTCACAGTTTGGCTATGTAGCACCTTCGTCCTTGTGGGCTGGCGTGGGAGCTGCCCACACCTTGTGAGGAAGGGACAAGACAGCACTCTGCCATTTTGGAGGCACAGACTTTAGGTTCAGCATGTAACTTGTACAAGAGACCATTTGCATGGACCCAGAAAACTGACAGTGGGTCACAGAGGCTGCCCACCTCCTGCTTTGTGGCTGTTGGGCAGTTGTGGGCTGGGTCAGGACTGATATTCTTCTCTTGCCTTGCAGTGCTACTGACCCTCCTCCCCGGATCCGCATCATTAATGGCTACATCACAGTCGAGCCCCAGCCTCGCGGCCACGGACGGTCCAGTCACACTCAGGCAGACACTAGCAGTGCTCATCAGCTTTCCCATCCTCTCTTGCTTCCACTACTGACTTTGACTTTGCATAAGATAATGCAGCATTGAAACTCAGGGGGACCCAAGCTGCAGGACTCTTGCCTTAAAAATGTAAAAAAGAAACTTATGCAGAAAGAGAAATAGAAGACTACGAGTGGGACACCTGTTCTTTTGGGTGTTCTTAAGCTGCCTCCTTTTCCTGAGTCTGGATCATTAACACTGTTAACTTGTTTGACTTGCCCAATACAGGAGAAGATGTTTTAATGAGAGTGCTATTTATCCTTCTCTTGCAGAAGAATGATTTCATGTTATCCCATAATGCTTTGGGGAGATGATAATGCCACTATAACATAGCTGTTGTTTAGCTGTTTGAGCCCAACTAAAGTACATCTTTTTCACCTTCTGTGCCTTGTAAGAAGATTTACACACCACTGACTTGTTTATTTGAACAGAATATTTTGATTAAATGAGCACAGCTGGGAAAGAGAGGTTGGTATTTTATGTCTCTACTGGTAATGCTTGTAATTCTTGCTTGTTAGGGCTCTGGATTACATATAAAGGTACATGAAAACACCTGCAATAGAATAAAACAGTGAAAACTTGTGCACAGAATGATTCTGCTGTCTGTTTGGTGCTGTTTAAGATGGGTACCCCTGAGCTTCCAACGGCCAGACAAGTCTCGTAAGCGCAAATTAATGTACATTTAAGAAAAAAACAATTCCGGGGGAACTTCACAACTCATACTGTTGGAGTCTTCCAAAATAGGTTCTCAAGAGGTGATTTTTCACAATTAGATTCAATTCTAGGAAATACTTTCAAATTTTCTACTGAGTTCATTGCTCAGACTTTCCAAATTGTTTTAAGTCCTTTACTGTCTGTGTGAAGTAGATCTGTTGTTGGCTGTTGAATGTAAAAAATTGGAAGTGGTGATGAATTTTCTGTACTTGTACAAGACATCCTCTTGTGATCACACTTACTCAATTTGTGAGCAATATTTCCCCCCCCACCTCTTAGGGGGGTTTCATTACCTGGAAAGGTCTCATAAGTTTCACCCATGGGTGAACTTGGAGCCAGTGTGTTGAGTTAAGCAACTTGGAAACATAGCAGTCACCTGCCCCAATGAGACAACAAACCTTCACGTTTCCCTTCCTATGCCTTTACACATTCTTCACCCTTTTTTCTATTGCCTGGAAAAAATACTTCCTTTTCACAGCGTTCAATGGCACATTGGAGGAGGAACAAAAAGATTCCAGCTTTCCTAACAGGCTTTTTTCATCTCTTGATCTTGAATTTCAGTTCACCTTCCAGAAGGACTGAAACTGAATATGGCCTCCATTTGCTGAGGAAAACAGAGAAAGGAGAGGCTAAGTGTCACAATTAGAAGCAGCATTGTGGGGAATCAAATACATCTGGGCTGGAGTAGAAGACAGCACCATCTCACTGTATATTCCTTCTTATCCAGAATACTGAAAGGCTTTGGGTACCTGAATGCCTTCTGGCTTCCTTGGCTTTCACAGCAGCCAAGCTGATGATGTGTTCTCCCCTGTCTCTGTCTCTGGTTGATCTTTCACTGGTCATAGACCTGGTGGGTGTGGAGCTTGTTTTCCTTGACCTGCATGTGTCCTGAAGGGAGCAGACTGTATGAAGTATAGGTTACTTACAAAAATGCACTGCAGGCCTGACAAGCTGGGCACATAGAATCGTAGAATGCTTTGGTTTGGAAGGGAACTTAAAAGTTCATCTCATCCCAACCACATTGCTTTGGGTCAGGACACCTTCCACTAGACCAGGTTGCTCAAAGCCCCATCCTTGAACACTTCCAGGACTGGGCCATCTACAGATCCTCTGAACAGCCTGTTCCGGTGTCTCCTCATCCTCACATACATACTTGTGTATTGACCAGCACATCTGGCCACCAAAAATGTCACACCAGAGTGTATCCTATACTTGCTAATCTATGTATTGGTATTGCTTCTCCTCCCACTGTCCTCTGTCCTTAAGAATTGCATGATGAAGTGTGGCACAGGTCCAAAAAGCAACTGGGAGAAAGTGGCGGAAGCAGAGTTTTTATTTCTTTTCTCCATTACAAGGCTGCTGTGTAAAATAGCCCCAGGCTGCCTTTTCTCTTTGTTTTCTCCTCTGTGGTTGTTCCTGAGCTTCATCTCTGTGGGGTGGTAACTGGGTTGAGTGAAAGAGCCATCAATGTTTTTCTTAGGCTGGCATGAGGAAAGAGTGATTATAAAACACTCTGAAATAACAGAGACCTGAAGTAGCACTATGGATAATTCAGTTCTGCTGGTATAACTCATTTTGTAGCCTGTTTCGAAGTGCCTGACTGTCAGAGAAATAGGAATGTACTTAAACTGTGATGGATTGTGTGCCTACAGAGACTGCGTCTTGGGAGTCTTTCTGCAAAGTAATCGAATAAAGGTATTTTTGAGGGTCTCGTGGACTTGGGTTGATACCTGTGAACTAAACCAGTGTTTCCAATCCCTTGCTTTCCCTTCCAGAACAGTCATTGCTGGTTGTCCTCTCTGCTTCCCCCACCCAGTAGCAGCTGGGTAGTACCAGCAGGAGGTCAGGGGATCAGCTTTCTGCACGTGGACACCCAGTGAAGGAGCTGCTTCCGGAGTCCCAAGAAAAAATGGAGCAGAGCTACTGCCTTTTTGCTCAAAGGTAGCTCTGAGATTAAAGTGTTGGGTAAGACCGTAAGACCTGTGTTCAGCTCTCCGCTAGAGGGGATTTGGAGCCAGAGCTCCTCCTGGTGGCCTCTTAACCCCCTCTGAAAAGTTGTCTAGGGAGACATCCTCTCTGCAGAGGTGGCCTTTTCTAAAGTGGTACTAATCAGTTATTTATGTTCAGATTAGCCGTAGAATAAAATAAGCTGCTGTATTTTCAAGTTGCATTGCAAAACATATGCAGCTGCATTCAGTCATACGTTATATTGTTGTGATGGTCCACCTGGCTTTTTAGGTCATCCCAGGAAATTCATTTCGTGTGTCTGATTTTAACATAGTGGAATGTTCTAGGCATAAACTCACTCGGCCCATCCCAGAGCTTGGTAGCAGGCAAGGCAGTTCTCTGATACCTTCCAGTGGTGGGTTTGGACCTCAGCTGCACATGGAAGGCACATGAAGTTTTGTGCTGGACTGTTGCAGCAAACTGGATTATTTTTTGTCAATACAGCTTCAAGGATACAAACTCACACCTAACTGGATAAATAGGACAAAGGCCGTTAGAAGTACTGGAACAGAAAAGCCACAAGCAACAAGAAGATTGAACGTCACCCTCCTACCCTGGGATGGAAGGCAAAAAGATGTGTAACCCAAGTACAGCAGCCCTCTGTCTTGGGGATTTAATGCTTCCAAGCACTTTGCTGCTGCACGAATACCCGAGCCATGTCGAAGAACTTCATCGCTGTGTAGACATCCTGCACCCAGGCTCCGGTGAGACGTGCATGTACACAGGCTGCTTTCTCCACAACACAAGTGACAGCTCCTTAAATGCCACACAGTGCTGCTTAGATTTTTTGCGGTGGTGTTAGCTTGCACTGCTGCCTATGGAACTAGAATATAGTAATGAAAATAGTGCTTTGCAGAGGAACTTGTTCTCTATAAGGTGACTTGGGACCTGAGTCACTCTGGTGAAATTTGTTCATATTAACAGCGGTACAAGAAAATACGGAGTCTTTGCAACAGAAATCACCAAACATTGCCTAGGATCCATTCATATTTTGCCAAAGGATCATGGGCTGGCAGAAAAACCTCTTCATGTTTGCTCGGGCTTTTTCAAGCTTGATGCTTAAATTGTCTGGATGTGTGGAAGCTTACACAAAATAAAAGTACTACACTCAGCAGAATTCACTGCACTGTTTGTTTATTGATTATTGTGGGTATAGTTGTGCATTATCTGCATGGGAGGTAAAGCTGTAATGTTGGAGTTGTTTTCCATGGTAAGACCCGAATTTGAGGGAAATCAGTTGTGTTAGAGTTCTGAAAACATGACCCTTTTTTTTGAGCCCAAGAACTGAATAGCTGTAAAGGAAATTAGTCAAGTAGAGCAGTTTGTGGAAGAGTTGGCAAATACTGTCTCAACAGTTCATCACCTAGTCAGCACGAATAGAAACTGATAATCCATGAAGTGTTCAGGTGTACCACTGTGAATGACCACACGATAATTTGCCCGGAAATCATGATGTCAGTGATAAAGTACAGTACAGAGATTGTTTTACAGCCTGAAAATTGACAAAAAACCCTTTGCAAAATTTCAGTGAGAGCTGGTAAAAAGAAGCTGAATATTCTTCACATACCCAGTGCTTTACTGAATGTATCTGTTTAGTCTAGTCTGTTTTCTCTAGTAACATGTTCAAGCTTTACATGGAATTTCTTGCACCTGAATCTCATTAAAAACTCCAATTTGTTTTAAAATTTCTTATGTTTGCAATTTGAAGACTGCATTTCTTGATGTGTAAGTTCTGTTTTTGGTTTTTTTTTTTAATGCAGGGTAAGTGTGTTGTACAACTGGAGGTGTTTGTGTCTGTTCTTTATGTGGAAAAACTTAATGCATTAGAAGTCTCTGTGGCACCTCTGCCTTGCTGCACATAGTCTGCCATTTCTGTCTGGGGAATCTGTCACTGCATGACCCCTCGTGGCCAACAGAACTAGGGGTCAATCCAGACTGACTGGTGGACTAGCAAAAAGGGATGAAGGAGTTTTCAGTGTATTTTACATCCTCTGATACGATGAGGCATCATTCAAACTGGGAGATCAAGAGGTGAGTTAGAATTTAGGCTTGAAATGCATGGACACATGTTAAGCAGTGTTATAAGTGGCTACCACCTCTAGCAGCTCCAGGTCCTGAGGATTCCTCCTGCCTGGCAGGTGGGGCCTGGTCCACGGACCCAGAAGTCTGTCCAGAGGCCTGTGTCCCAGACCCATGTCTAAAGACTGTGATAATTGCAGAATCGGCTGATGGCACAGCTGAGCATGTATCCCACAGACAGACAGACACAGGGGACACTGGCATGGCCAGCCACACACATGAGGTGCTGCTCTCCATAACACCCACACAGATGGCTAGCATAAAACATAAGCACAGACAGCCAGGTCCTCTCCTCCTCTTCAGCTGGTGATGAAAGTTCATTACTGAAAGTGCAGGCAGTCCCCCACCCTGCTTCAGTTCATAATCACACACACAGTCGCAGCTTGTACTGGCATGGCCCACCCCTCTGTCTATCCACCACTCCCACCTGGATCCCAAATCCTTTTACATGCTTCACGAGTCTCCTACTCACCATTTCATCCGGTTAACAGATCCAGAACTCACATGCGTATCTCACCGGTCCCATGCAATCACAGGCCCCTTCAGTTACCAGCACTGCTCCTCTGCCTTCTTGGTACCTCTGCTCAGACCCAGCACCTTCTGCTTGCTGACAGGTACAACTTGAGGTTTGCTGGTGATGTACATCCCACACCTGCACACAATGGGTTGGCAGAAGATACAGACCCTCTTCTGCCCCATGGCAAATGATGCCTTGCACATGTGCCTGTGACTTGAGGTCTCACTTCAGCAGCTGGAGCTGAGCCCCTCACCTGCTTTGTTCTCCCTTGCAATTACTGTTTTTCAGGATGCCCACTGTTCTTGTCACGGTGGCTGGTGGCTAAAACCACTACCCACTATGTTTAAGGAAAGATTTAATGAAGAGGATAGGACCAACTTCATTGGTCAGGCACAGGGTATGTTCAGACAAGTGTACTGACCAGCAAACCAGGCCTTTATACCACTTCCTCTCTACTCCCTTTCCTAGTTTCTCCCCAGTCCCCTTTGACTAAACATCCTTGTGTAAATTTTGCTTAGTCACTCACAGCTCTCCCCTTGGACATCTCAAATCTTCACAATCCTCTTTTTTCCCCTTTCTTATCAGTTACGAAGGTGGCCATCTCCAAAGCTGGGCCTGGGAGTTTCTTTCAATCATCCATCAATTAGTAACTAGAAACTTTTAATCCTTGGCATCATCTCTCTTACCTGTTATCTGTCAGGTTTGTCTTTATGTGTTCTTGCTTATCATTCCCCCTTTCATTTATTTTCCCTTTTGCACTGAATATGTCTTTGATTAAGCTGAATTGGACGGAAGCTCTTACCTCCACTTTCCTACAGCACCAAACATTTTCCCAGAAGAATGACGAAAAGGCAAGTGATTTTTTTTTGTTGGCAACTTGAATTTGAGTCACAGCAAGAGTACAGGCCAGGACAAAAAGAGTATCAAACTCACACCTTAAAGCTTCCTTAGCTGAAACCAGCTCTATGCTACTAAACCTAAGAAACATTACTGTATTCCTGTCTTTGAAAGGCCAGTGTGGAAGGAAAAACTTCAGGTGATGCGATTAAGAGGGCTATCATGACACCTGGACTTAATAGCTTGTCTGACCTCCTGATGCAGCAGTAGCCACCAGCACCTTGCACTGAGCCTGGTGGAAGCCAATGACAGCATCTCTATGTTTAGCTTGCTCGTACCTTGTGAACCGTCTATAGCTTGCTGGAAGCATGGCTGCTGGGTGGTTCCCAGAGCAGATACAGGGATACTCATGTGGATTAGAAACTTGTTTGTCTAAAAACCATCACTTCTGAATTGATACTGTACCTTTAACCTGCTTTCTCATGGTTCTGAACTGTTTATTACTAAGTTTAAAACGGACACTAACAGAACTGACCGCTAACGGCAATCAGGCATTGAGAAAAGGGAAGCAAATACGTGATGTATGCCTTCTTTGGTAATGCCTGTCTAATCTCTGGGATACATCCTCATGACCTGACCGAGAGTTTTCAAGGAAACTCTTGCATAGTCATTGATTGTCAGTAATCCAGATGTTTCAGCCATTCACAGAGATGCCAGAATATGCAGTATGCCTCAGCTAACACTAGATGTTGCCCGTGTACTTCAGAAGCTGATACTCATCCTGCAAAAGGGAACAGGCTTCAGGCTTTAGAAAAACTACCCTGGGCCCAAAGCTATGGGTTTCCTATTTCAGAATTATTTCAGTCAGCAGTACAAATATATTTCTGCCTCACTTTAACTGACAGCTGTGTCTTCTTATTCTTCTCACCACTGTTCATATCTGGCTAGTCCTGTCTCTGGTGGTGGTAGCAGCTGTGGAAGCTGCTAAAGACTGTGATAATAAGGAGACCGCCGCGCAATGGTGGGTTAGGGCATAGGCCCTATCCCCCATCTTTTAACCAAGTTGTCAATTATAAGTTTCACCCTCCCAGTTTTAGTATAATTAGTTTATGAGTGTTCAGTTCCCTTGTTGAGTATGTATGTATTCTGGGAGGTTCCCAGAATTGGGACCTCCCAGTTCATGTCAATTTATTGTACCCTCCCCTAGTTGCATTTTATTGGTGGTTGTACCCCTTGTTCCTCCCCTATTCTTCCCTATGATTGGCTCCCTGTGTTCACTCCACCCACATTTGTCTCTGTATAAAAACCCTTGTCAGCTTCTCAAAGGGGGCTTTTTATCCTGCTTCGTTTGGGTGTGTGTTCTCTGCTCCTCTCTTCATCTTTCGATAAACTCCACTGGAACAGGAAGTGAAAGCTCTCCCTCTCCTTTTAGTCCTGGTGCTGCGGCTATGCCCTGCCTGCCAGGCAAGCGACCTGCTGCTGAGTCGGTAGCTGGGACCAGGCTCGGGCTCCGAGGCACAGACCCTCTGGGAGCGCCGGCCGGCCACAAGCGCCGCTCCTTTCACCACCTGGTCAGCGCGCATCACCTGTCTGAATGGTGATTTGAAAGGGAACTCCTATCTGCCTTCTTAAAATTTCCATTATTTTTTTGTTACCTCTGTATGAAGCAGTGCTACCCAGGGTGGAACTATGCACACTCTAAGTGGATGTGGCGAAGTTGTTACTAAGCCTCCAGTACATCCTCACTGTTTTCCATCTTTGTGCTCTGTCTCTTGTTCTGTCACCTTGTTCTGTCTTGAACAAAAAACATACGTTTTTAAAACACTGAAGCGGGAAATTGGAATACTTCGTTCAGATCCTTGCTCAGCTAGGTGTCATTTACATGTTTTAGATGAGTAGTTTTGCTCTATTTGGGTCTTGCTGTCTCTTTTCTTAGGAAGGGGCCCAGGGGTGCTTCCTTTCACACAGGGGTGTTACATTCTTAAATATATATGTAAGTTCTTGGATGGGACTGATACAATTATGTGGGAGAAAAGTACACTTAGAGAATAAAACCATTAGAGCCATAATCTGTATTAAAGATGAGAAGTCCGTCTCACAATATTCAGCTCTCTAGAGTATCATGTATTTGGAGGAATTAATGGCCAGCGTACGTACAGTCCCAGCAGCCAATTCCTCTGAACCCCAGCCAGACCACTGCTCTTGTTCTTTTGAGGCGTACCTCGAAGTGTTAGCCATATGCAAATCCTTCAAAGTGCTTTAATCATGACTCTTTCACAGAAAATCAAACCACAGAGCCCTGAATTCCATCCAATGACCATAAGTAAACATCAGGTTAGCTGTATACCTATCACCCTGCTGCAGGAGACCCTAGGCTATTTCTGCCTCTTTACCTATGAGAGAAAGCCACTTCCAGTCCTACTGCCTTTCTTGAAGAAAATCCCTTCCTTCCTGGTGCACTGACAAAAAGTATCATCTGTGTTTCTTTGATTTGACTGCTCTTCTTCTTGGGATTTCTTTCTTGGTATTTACATCCCTGTTTGTTTTTATGGGATTTATTGTTGTTTCTTGGGATTTACATCACTGTTTTCTCCCAATGGAATCAAGATGCTGCATCTTGATTCTTAATGTTACACATCATTTCAAATACAGGGTGTCTGGATGATAAATCCATGAACTCTGTCAGAAATGCTCAAGGCCCGAATGTCTGACAATTAACAAGCAAAACATACCTACTTAGTGCATGTCCTCCTGCCTACTACTTTTATTCATCTTGCCCACAGAAAGAGGTCCTTAGGAAGGTAAAATCAATGACCTATTTGTGAAACATCTCTGACTTTATAGAGAAATATCAGCAGTTCATGTCCTTTCTCTGGACTGGGCTGTGGGTGGCTTCTCTGTAGTCAGACCGAATTAGAAAAATCTGCGGCACAGACTTCATCTGTTTCTGGAGAGAAAATCGAGTATTTGACATTTAATTGCCACAAAGTTAGACAGCAAGAGTGTTGAACTATTGTTGTGGGATTGTCCTGGCAAGCAGCTGAGCCAGACAGCCACTTGCTCAGTTCCCCGCAGTGGGGTGGGGAGAGAGTTGGAAGGGTAAAAGTGACAAAACTTGTGGGTTGAGACAAAGACAGTTGGGTAGGTAAAGCAAAATCTGTGTGTGCAAACAAAGCTTCAGCAGGTAGATGTTTAACCATCTCCGGGAAAGCAAGGTTTCGTCACGTGTAATGATTACTTGGGAGGACAAATGCTACAACTCCAAATGCCCCTTCCCCTTCTCCTTTTTTTCCCTCTCAGCTTTATATGCTGAGCATGATGCCATACAATAGGGAGTATTGTTTTGGTCAGTTGGGATCAGCTGTCCAGCTGTGTCCCCTCCCAACTTTTTGTGCACGCCCCTCCTGCTGACTGACCGAGCACCATGAGAAACAGAGTAGGACTTAGGTTGTTCAAGCTCTATTCAGCAGTACCTAAAACACATGTATGTCATCAGCTCTATTTTCAGCACTGATCTAAGACGTAGAACCATACAAGCTACTATACAGAAAATTAACACTATTGAGCAAAACCCAATACAGCTATGGAGTAAGGTATTATACGTGCATTTGAAGTTTTTAGATTTGAAGTTGCCAAAATTTTGTTCTTTTTCTTTAACAGATAATGTATGTTTCATTTGTGAGTAATGATGCCTAAGAAGCTCTCTCTGACATCCTTCTGTGAGAGAGAACAGCACATTTGAGTGATATTCAAATGAGGAGATATTTAGTGCTGTCAATAATACCAGCAATCCAGGGGAAAGTCTGGTTTGTATGTTTCCCAAACACACAAAACCAAGTGCCTTGAGATTTGTTCATAACACAGAACTACAAGACAGAACAAGGAAGGGACAGCAAGTTGTAAGTGTGGAACCCTTGAATGCTGAAAGATTTAATAATGCTTTAAAGATCTGCATTTGAATCTGCTTCATTTATAGACTTAAAAGTTTAGGGCAGATGCTTTCTGAATGGTTTTCCATTCCTTTCAAAACTGTTGTAGGGACTTACTTGAGGAATATTCCCTATCATAGTCTGGGTGAGGATGACCTGGTGCTGCCTACTGGGAGCTTTTCTGTACTTGCTAACATAGGTTAGATGATTAAGGGGCTGGAGCATCTCACTAATGAGGGAAAGCTGAGAGTGCTGTGCCTATTCAGCCTCAAGAAGAGACAACTGAGAGGGAACCTCACCAACATCTGTAAATATTTCAAGGGAGGATGTCAGAGGATGGATCCAGGCTCTTCTTGGTGATGCCCAGTGACAGGACAAGAGGCAGCGGGCAGAATCTGATGCACAGGAAGTTCCACCTGAATTGAGGAAGAACTTTATTATGCAGGTGACCGTGCACTGGAACAGATTGCCCAGAGAGGGTGTGGAGTCTCCCTCACTGCAGATATTCCAGAACTATCTGGTCGCAATCCTGTGCCAAGTGCTGTGGGATGACCATGCTTGAGCAAGTAGGTTGGACCAGGTGATCCACGGTGGTCCCTTCCAACTTGAACCATTCTGTGATTCTGTTTATTGTTACAGTGTTCAGAACTGGAAATCTCAGTTCCTGGAACAGTACTCTCTGGAGTACATGCCTGTACAATAATTGAGCATGTTATTTTTCTTGTGAAAGTCATTATGACTGATTAAATGTATCTGAAGTCTGTAATATTATAGACCCCTTCTGGGTCTGTTTCTTTCTACTGACAAGTTAAGCTTTTTGGTCTGTATTTAGGGATTGAGGAGTAGATAGAGAAGCCTGCTCAGAAATTTGTAGCCCCTGCCTCTGTGTAGGGTGTTGAAGTGAAAACATCATCAAAGTGCTGCGTAAGAGGTAGAAAGGACAGGGACCAGACTGTTCTGCTCTTGGCAGCCCTGTGTGGTGCAGAAACCTGGAAAACTTCTTCAACTCATCCCGAAACTGCTTTTATGCGAAGGACGTTGAATACACAGAGGCATGGGACAGGCCTGGGTTTGTATACTTTCTCAGTTGCCAACAGTTCTTGGCTTTGGCACTTTTTTTTTTTAATTAGATGTAATTTTTGTGTACTTACTAACATCTTATAGATTTCTCTTCCATAAACTTGTTCAGTCTCCCTTTAGACCGTTGTAATAGTATTTGCAGTATATTTTGGCAAATGTTTCCACAGATGTTCTTGTTCCTGTATGAAGAACTACATCCTCATTCTTTTTTAACCAGGCTCTTGGTAACTTTGTATGTCCTTGGAAACAGCCGAACTGTTTCCAAATATAAATGTCCACATGTAGTATCACCTTGGGCAAAGTCATAATGTAGGATATGCTCTGACAGCAATACTCTGTGTTAGCTTTGGAAACATTTGAACACAAGCTCCTTCATCCTGTTCTAAAAAACACATATCTCTAAAAATGTAACTTTATCTTGGTAAATTGTATTTATTGGCAGGCAGCCCTTGTAGCTAGCACTGCTTGGTATTCGAAATATGTAACACAAACTCAGTGACGTGGGTCTTTTGTTGTATTGGAAAAGGTTACATGGCAACCTGGAGGAACCTGGAAATTCCCAGCTCAGACAGCTGAAGAAGGTAATTGGATGTCACTGGCTCAAAGCCCTGGCATTTTCTGTTAGTTCTGTTAGAGTTTTGATATCACAGTTCCTTTGTTGCACTACTGCTTTCACATCACAATCTGCCTGTTGGAATCCAGAGACCGTGCAAAAGAGTTGTTGGAAGAGATCTGCCTACAGCTTGTGGAGAGCCCCACATGGGGCAGGTGGATGCCCAAAGGAGTCTGCAGCCCCTTGGGAAGCCCACGCTGAAGCAGGACCTGGAGAGAAGGACTCCATGGAGAGAAGAACCCGTCCTGGAGCAGGTTTGTTGACTGGACTTGTGGCGACATGAGGGACTCATCCTGGAGCAGCCTTTCCCTGAAGGACTACACCCCATGGAGTGGACGCATACTGGAAAAGTTTGTAAAGAACTACAGCCTTTGGGAAGGACCCACATTGGAGAAGTTCATGGAGGACTGTTTCCCATGGGAGAGACCCCATGCTGAAGCTGGTGAAGAGTGTGAGGAGTTCTTCCCTGAGGAGGAAGAAGCAGCGGAAACAACGTGTGATGAAGTGATCACAGCCACCATTCCCTGTCCCCCTGCACCACTGGGGAGGTGTGGAGGAGGTAGAGAATTTGTGAATACAGTTGAGCCTGGGAAAAAGGGAAAGGTAAACTGAAGGTGTTTCAAGATTTAGGTTTTATTTGTCATTATCCTACTCTGATTTAATTGGTAGTATATTAGGCTAATTTCCCCAAGTCAAGTGTGTTCCTTCCACGATGGTAATTGCTGAGAGAACTCCCCCAGTCCTTATCTTGACCAATGGTTTTTTTTGTTTGTTTGTTTGGGTTTTTTGTTGGGGTTTTTTTGTTGGTTTTTTTTGTTGTTGTTGTTTTTTTGGTTTTTTGTTATATTTTTTTCTCCGATCCCTCGTGGAGGAGTAGAAGTGATGGAGCAGCTTTGGTGTGCATCTAGCATCGAGCCAGAGTTAACGCACCACAAGCTGGCACAGGTTTTAGAAAGCAACTGTTCAAATATTTGACCTTCTATTTCAGGAAAATCAAAACTAGGTAGTCTTATGTGTTGAATTAGAGAATATGGCATATATGCTTTAAAAATAAACTTTTTTTCTAGTTGTGTTTACTCCACTGAAACTCACAGATTTCTCCTCCCTTAGCTGGTCTTCCAAAAAGACCTAGATAATAACAAACCTGAGACTGTGGTTAATGCCACTAATGCCCAGCATTGCGCAAAAGTAGCTTTGCAAGCTTCATTTAGGCCACACCTATGGAGATGTAATTATGTACAAGCTGTTCTAGGGAAGGGCTAGTAAAATTGTGTGTGTGAGCATCACTAAAAAGTGCTCAGATGTTCAAAGTTATTTGTTCTTGTATAGCTCTGCATAGCATTTGATTCCTAATAAGGGAAGTGTTACAGAACTGTCCTCTGAGTAGTAATAGCCTATTTGTTTTTCCTCATATTTCTTACACTGATTATAGACTTCATAGAACTGTATTTAAAGGTGTAGGTTTTACTTCTCTGTGCTTTGAAGCAATCAATTAAATGAAAATTACAAGCAGCTTTATTTTACTATTCTTTGGAAGTTTTACTAATATCATTAGAAATGTGTAGGTTTTATTTTTTATTCATGGACTAAACAAATGTTTCTTGCTGGCTGCATCTGTTGAAACTTGGATAACCCTAAGAAAGCTGTATTTTACACTCTGTAAGAAAATGGCCTTATAATGTATTTCTTCATTTCAACAGGTGTACTGGATGGATTAATTCCTAGTAATCTTCCTAAATTACAGAGATATTCCTAAATTAAACATCACTGATAAATATTGACAGACATGTCAGAGGCATTGTTACTGGCCTGTTGACAGAAAAGGTACAGAGTGTCTTCTTGTGCAAACCTGCCCAAGATAACAGTGTTTCATTTCTGTAGGTGCCAACTCTGCCAACAATATTGAATGGCAAAAATAGGCACATTACTAGTGGGACTTGGGTCTGGATAACCATGCCATGGGAATGGGTTTATCCCAGTGCACATTTACTTACGATTTGACTGGGGGCATGTCCAAGTTTGGTTATAACCCCCAAAATGATATGGATTTAGTTATATTTTTTGTTGCTGTTCAATTAATGCACTGCTGGATTTTTATTGGATGCAGCTGTAGAGAGTTTTTATTTATAGTTCATAACCACTTGTCCCATTTAGGTTGATAATTTGTACCCACGAGTATGACATTGACGTGCAGCATGAGCAAAATGGGATTGGTGCAGGGTAATCAAAGATTGTGAGCTTGCAACTGCTAACTTTAGCCAGTTGTGCCTTTAAATAGGTAATTTAAAGCATTCTAATCTTGCATAGAGGTATGTGTTTATCCAGACTTCAATACCTGCACCATTGTCATCACGTAGTAAGGCCTTCACCTTAAGTTTATGATTTCAGTCAGACTGAACTTGCCGAACTGTAATTGTAAAAACTAGTCTCACGTGTTAGTAATATAAGCATTTAAACTCAAGCTTTGGATGGTTTTGTGTATAGAACTCTTCTTAGGTCTATCTTTTCTCTGTACCTATGTGGCTACCTGTGCATCCCATTCCCATGGCTTGTCATGCTCAATACTTTAGTTCTCTTTTTACTGAAGTAATTCTCATTGATGCTCAGATCAATGCAATTCTTGACCTCTTCAACCACACAAAAAGATAGAAATAGAGATTGCACTCAGATGTTTAGCCATCTCTTAACTGAAAGATCTCTTAACAGTGCTGAGTACAGGGGGACGATCCCTGGTCCTGCTGGCCAGGAGGTAGGCCATGAATGGATTCACCTGCCACCCCAAGAAGCAATCTGATTACATTCTCCCCTATCTATTAGGTCCCCTCCTTCTGCAGTGGGTTGAGAGGGTGAAGGATCCTTCCCTTCCTGTGATGCAGCCAGCTGGTGCCCTTATCTCAGGGGTGGTAGAGCGTGGCTCCATCAGTCAGTCTCCTCTTCAGAGGAGCATCCAAGTCCCTGATGCTTCTTAGCCATTCTGCCTCATCTCTTAGCTCTGCCATGAGGCTGAGCAGCTCATCTACAGGCTGAGCTAGTGGCACCTCACACAACTGTTGTCCCTAGTGCCAGCTAATACCGGTGACAGACTCTGGTCCTCTCCACAGCCTGACATCCAGAGGGATGTGTGGTTTTGTGGGAGCTCTGTCTAGGTTCTCTACATCCTTTCTGGTGCGTGCAGAGGGATCCATGCAGGGGTCTGGCTGCTGCCACTCCCAGTCCTGCCTGCATGGGGTTGGAGCCACCTCTTGCCAGAGTCTCAGCAGTCCTTAGGGACCTCTCTCTGTGCTGAGATTGAATTTCTGCCAGTTTAAGAAAACTCCCCATGGTGCCTGATGCAATCCACTGCTTCAGAGCTTGTCAGCCACAGCAGTTCACCTCGCAGATTGCAGATGTCCTCTGCAGTACCTGATTTTGGTAGAAAAGGGTTTCTGGGATAATACAGTAATTCATTTTTCCTAAGCAGCAGGCACTGCAGGTCAGATATGAAGTATCCTAGGTATGTTGGTTTGTGCTGCTATGTGTCCCTGGAAGTGGAGGGGAGTAGTGAACAGCCTGTTGCAAGGTGAACTGGAAAATGGAATGAAGGGCTTGTATCTGCTTCACAACTTCCATTGCTTTGAATTATATCATAGAACTGTGTGCAATATTGCATAATTGAGCATAAAATGGGGGCATCCAACTATACTCCTGGATATACTATACCTGTAGCTGGAAATGTGCTGTTGTTGTTACTTATAGTTTACATTTCTTTCTGATGTCTGTAGCTACAACTAATCCAAGATAAACAGGCTGTGCAATTTATCTAAATTTCTCTGCTCAGACATCATCAAGTACACAAGAGATTATTGAATCCAAATTGGAAAAGACAAAGAAATATATTTGAGGTAATTATTTTCCTAATTATTTCTTTATTTGAATAAAAACATTTTGAAATACTTTCTGCTGCAGATTTTGATATCCTAGAGTTAGTTCCACTGGAAGGCCACTAAGATAGTCAAGGGGTTGTAACACCTGATATATTAACAAAGGCTGAGAGAACCGGATTTGTCAATTTGCCTCGAGAAGACTCAAAGGATATAAAGTTGTTTGGGTTTGGGTTTTTTTTTTTGCTTTGTCCCTTTTTTTTACTATGTGGGTGAGAAAACACTGGAATAGTTTGCTCACAGAGGTTTTTAAGTCTCTACCCTTGGAGATACTCAATTCTCTACTGGACAAGTGGAGATAAGTGCTCTGCTGGATGAGATATCTAATTTGATCAGTCCTGCTTTGAGCAGGAGGTTGATACACACCATCCTGGGGATTTCTTTTGGCCTAAAATATTTTATGATTCTTTTGTTCATTATTCTAAGGATATATTAAGGAACATGGTGACTTTGCTTTTAACATGTGTGGTTCTTAAGGTTTCACAGCTGAGCACAAAATTGAGGAATCTCAGAGTTCAATATTTTTTTACCTCAGAGCCTGTTATATGGCAAATTATTGCCAGTATCTTTTCTAATGTGATGCTCAATCACACCCGTATGCCAGACCCATATAGTCTGGCATTAAAACTTATTTTAGATTATATTTGTATTATATTGCCTGTCAGGCAGCTTACTAACAGTGATAGAAATAAAAACTATTCACATTTAATTCACGTCAAGGCTTAGCCCTGACAGTTCAACTGAACAACTCCAGGCTTTTCTGCTGAGCTGTAAACTGGCTTTTATTATCAATATTTTTGTCTGCAATGCAACCATCCTTTTCCTCACAAAGTATATTCATTGCCTAGTCCAAACAGCAAATAGCTACACATAAAAATGTGTTGATATAAAATAAACAAAAACTGACATTTTGAGGAACCCAAAGAACACAGCTAAAAAGAAATGGCAGTGCACAACAACTAACAGCCTTATGGAAGTAAAAATTATCCATTGGTGAGCTTCTCAAAATTTGGCAAGTCCTCTTGCCCCATGTAATTTTTCTCTTTTGTCAACCCTGATGGCAAAATATTAAACTGCAGTGGTGAAGAAACTCTACATATTTGTTTGAATGTTTTTTGTTTTCCTTTCAGAATTTACCCACTTTGGACTTTCCTGAAACTTGAAACTCTTTTTGAGGTGTGATTTGTTTGTCATTGCTAGGTTATAGAAAACAGTTAAGATGTCTGGGATAGTGGAATGTCTTGTCTTGATTTACTTAGACCATAAACTAGGCAATATAACAAATACTGTTATATTGGTCAATATAACCAATTTGGTCAATATAACCAATTGGTCAATATAACCAATTTTTGGAGGAAATTTGGTCATCTTGAGGCTATCTATGATTTAGAGTGATGGTTACAAATTACTTGGCTGATTACAAAAAGCAAGTACTTACCTGCTCTTTGAGTTTCTATATGAAATGTCACAAAAACATGATTTTTTTTTTCTTCTTATCTGTCCTTATTTTAATATTGAATTAAATATTCTTTCTTTAATATTCACCCTGTTTTCATGCTTAGTGGGTTTTGCGGGGTGGGGTTTTTTGGTGTTTTTTTTTTTGTTGGTTAGTTGTGGGCTTTTGGTTCGGTTGGTTTTGGTTTTGGGGGTTGTTCGTTTGTTTGTGGTTTTTTGCCGGGGGAGGTTGGGGTTGGGGAGGAGTGGGGTTTCTTTGTTTGTTTATTTTACTGACCCTATAGGTTTTTCTCTTAAGTTTCATTGCATAAAGATGTGAATAAAACTGTTACCTACATGTCTTCAGCATGACTAGATCCGTAGGATGGTATTCTTTTGATCTAAAGCTACATCCTGTTGCATAGTGAAAACTTCAGAGGTTCCACCAAGTTAAGCAACAAAACGACAATGAAGCTTATGTTTCTTGTTTCAAGGGAATGGTGTTGAGACAGAAATTTTGAGAATTTGCCAGGTAAAGAGAAGCGGGCCAGTGGAAATCTCATGAGGTTTAATAAGACCAAATTCGGGGTGCTGCATCAGTGTTGGGGCAGCCCCGGTATCGGCACAGGCTGGGGATGAACAGATGCAGAGCAGCCCTGTGAGAAGGCCTTGGGGGGGCTGGGGGATGAGAGGCTGGACATGACCCAGCCATGTGCACTCACAGCCCAGAGAGCCAAACGTGTCCTGGGCTGCATCCAAAGCAGCGTGGGCAGCAGGGGAGGGAGGGGATCCTGCCCTCTGCTCTGCTCTGATGAGGGATGGAGCATGTCTTCTGTGAGAAAAGGCTGGGAAAATTGGGATTATTCAGCCTGGAGAAGAGAATGCTTGAGAATGACCTAGTTGCAGCATCCAGATCCCTCTGGATTGCATCCTGTCCTTCAGGAGTGTCAACCACACCACTCAGCTTGGTGTCACCTGCAAATTTATTGAGGATGCACTCAATCCCCTCATCTATGTCACTAATAAAGATATAAAGTAACACTGGTCCCAGTACCGACCCCTGAGGGGCACCACTTACTAGTGATGTCCATCCAGACTCTGACCTATTGACCAAATACCCTCTGGATGCAATTGTCCAACCAATTTCTCAGTCCACTCATCAAATCCTGCAGTTTAGAGGCAAGAATGTTGTGGGGGCTGGGTCAAAGGCTTTACAGAAGTTCAGAAAGACGACATCTGTGACTTTTCCCTTGTCCACTGATGGAGTCACTCCATTATAGAAGGCCACTAGGCTGACCAGGCAGGACTTGCCCTTGGTGAAGCCATGCTGTCTGTCACAAGTCACCTCCCTGTCCTCCATGTGCCCTTAGATTTAGTAGGAAAATTATTTTTCAGCACGTTATGAAATGACTGTATTAATAAGGTAGTGTTTTGCCCACGTGTGGTCTCAGACTGGCAAAAAGCAAGTTTCTCCTTGTGAATAGCCTAAACTACATATAACAGGGGAATCACTGCAGCTCTTGAGGTCTAAAGACTTAAGAGGACGTGCTAAAAATTCTGAAAGTAGAATGATAAGCGGAAGTTTGATCTGTTTGTCACAGAAGTAGCTGAGCTGTTTTTCAGTAGGGGAAGCTGCTAATGCTTTTGAGCTGTTAATAGCAATGTGTTTGTAGAAGTAATGGCAAGGATTTGATAGTGCATCTTCCCCAGAAGCAGTGTTGTCTGAAAACGTCCCAGCTTCCTCTCAGCTTTTACTTATTCTAATACATGCCATTTCTTCCTTGGTACCTGTTTGTGGAGCTGCACAGTGAGCTCATTCAGCCCTTTCTCACAAAAGCAGTAACAAAACATTAAAATGTGCAAATTTTTCTTTTATGTCTCCTTTCAAAGGCACAGTTTACATCTCAATTGTAATGGCTGGAGTTAGTTTATTCCCCCTTCAGTGAGATTTCTTGGACAGGCAAGTGAGGTCCCATGATAGTTCAAGAGTTAGCAGATATACATGTATGATACCAATAACAGGGAGCACTAATTATTCTCTCTGTCTCTTTGCAGGACCCAGGGGAGGATAAATTACCACAACATTTTGATCATTCAACTCCAAGGGAACCAAGAGGAAAGGAATCTGTCACTGACACCATTTGCTTTACACTAGAGATACACTCTAGCCCTGAATGAATTTTTTTTTAAACAATGAATTTCAGAAAAATAATTATGCTGAAAAGGAATTTAGGGAATTAAAACAAATTTAAGTTAGATCATTGTCATTAAAAAGATCAGATCACTTAACTATCAGAACTTTAGGAGACAACCACCTTTGGCAAAGATGTTTCTACTCTTCTCTGATAAGCAAAGGTGTTATTGTGCTTTGTTTGACTTCTGTAAGTGGAAATTCGAGACTTTTTAGGAATTCTTTTCTACCTAGTCCCAGAAGATACCTCATTGTAGAGGTAGTCAGTTAGGAAGAATTAATTTGGCATGCAAGTGAGTGAGGATGTATATGTATGAGGTAAAATGTAACAATAACTGAAATATTCCAGCTGCATTGTGAGAGTGATTTGACAGAAAATGAGGCATGAAACACAATTTAATTGTAATTAGAGTAAGTTGATTGCTTATTGTAGCCGATGTTGAAAGATGTGAGGGTGGCGCTTTAAATGAGCTGAAAAGCTAAGCTGAAAATTGAGATAAGGGTGTAAGCACACTGGAAAAATTAAGCATGTATTTTAAGCATGAGGTTTTGGTACATAAAAATAAATATATTCATATGTGTGTTGGTATATTTCTGATTTTGAAAACATGAACTAGTAGACTTTAGGATGTTTTAGAACTATGCTACTGTGTATAGCTTTTCCACAGTTCTATTTTCTTCAGATAATTTATACTCAGGTTGGAACAGAAAAAACTGATAGGCTGAATGAAGATCTGGTTTTTCTGACATAGGAAAAACCAAATTGTGTTAGTCTTGACACTGAATCTGTGTAACCTGATCTGTGGTAACCTAAAATTGAAGGAGACAGTTGTAATTTACTGGAAATAATCCCATGCTGAGTGCTGGGACCAAGAGCTCAAGCAACTGTAGAGACAGCCAGTGGATGGCTTGAATTGGGATTGCAGTCTAACTAGGGATGATGCTTAGCTTTGTATCCGTGGCTTGGATATACAATAGAGAGCTCACATCCTTCCCAGGAGTTCTGCTTTGTCTAAAAAAAAATAAACTTAGGAGGCTCCCTACCCATATGACTATTTTTATGAGAACTGGTTATCTGTGGTGGTTATTTGTATCAAAGTCAGTAGTTTTTTTCAGTTTCTCTAACCTTTTGTACAATCAAAAGGGTTTCAGTGACCATCCTTCTATTCAAGTATTTTAGAATCTCTCCTCATTTTCCATCTAAATTCCCTTTTATGGACATTTGAAGGCTCTCATGCCTTTGTGTCTTTGGCTTCTATCAGCACCTTTTCATGCTGAAGGTGATCCATGAGCCATACCCACTTAATATGAAAGATATGTTGTGAGTCTTCCTGACTTCACGACTTATGGACATAAAATGGAAACTGTGAAGAATGTATTTGGGGTTTTTGTGGATTTGAAGGAGTGGTCATGGATTTTTTTGGTTCTTTTTAAGCTTGCAATGCTTTTCAAATTTTTTTTAATCTATCTTCCATAGGTTTTATGATGTATTTATGCCACTAATAACAATTTTTGTGGCCACTTTGTCACTTTTCATTGTTGCAAGTGGTAATTGAATATATGTGCAATCTTGCCTGTGGACTGTAATAGAGATGTTCTTGAAAGATATAAATATTCTTCATTCTGTGGATTCCTGTAATATATTTGAAAAGGAGGGATTAGATAGGCAACCATTAGACCTAAAGTAAGAGAAATAGGAATACCAGATTGGATTATAACAGATAGCATTTTGCATGGAAATCAAGATACTTGTTTTGAAAAAAGGTAAAGCAAAATTGTAGTAAGTGTCTTTTATTCATCTTTTATTTATCTCATTTGAAAAGAGAAGGATACTGCATTTGCTCTATAATTGAAAAGACCACTCTATAGGATTTTTGATGAATACAGTGATATGTCAGGTCTGGACAGAATATTGATATCCTGCTTTTAGTGAGAGCTCAGTAGGTAAATAAGTGAAGAAAGGTGACCTAAGTTCATAGTCAAAACTGAATTATTTTCTGGCATCATCAGAGGAATGATTACTAATCAGTTGGAAAGGCTGAAGCTTAATGTTGCAGCCGATTTAACTTACTTTACCTTGTAAGAAATAGTGTTCTTAGTTGAAGGAGAAAAAGGAACAGGAAGGTCCAGATATGCATCTGTTCATGCAGCAATACAAAAAGGGAAAAATTAAAGAGGAAAAAAAGACAAAAAGTCAAACAAGTGCTCTTAAAATCAGATTCATTTTTATGTGTCTCTGAGGTCATGTGTGTATAAATGTAAATATAATACTTTGTAAGAAGGTGCAGACAAAACAAGCTACCCTTTAAGTGAGCAATAGCATCATGACCCCTAATGTTGTACTATAGTCAGTATTTTACTTTTCTAATGATTCTTTTCCAGAGCCACTGTACTTTTAAGAGTACAGTGCAGGCCGCATACCTAAAACAGTCCAAATTCTTCAAAAATATTGGCTACTGTCAATAGCGTAAGGAAATGAAAAGTTCAGGGACTTTCAAGCTCTTCTCCACGGCCTTCTGGGAACAAACTATAGTAATCACTCATTGTGTAACAAACAAGACCAGAGATGCTGTCTAAAAGAGTTGGAGGGAAAACCCCCAAAGACTGACAACTAATACAGAAGAGTTCTCAGCTTGTGAGGTAATGTGAAACAAGAAACTCAAGAAAATTATCTCTGCCTAATAAACATAAAGGGTCAGTCTATTAATCTAAAACATATTTATTGGTTTTCTGGACGTAAAATGCTTTATTTTAGAAAAAAAAAGAGTCTGAAAGACTTGCATATGCCTTATAAGATAAGCATCTACAGAAAGGTCTGATACTGAAGAGAAAATGCAGATCAAATGTCAAAGCAGCAAAGTAAGCAGCAGGAAGGGGGTAGTGGGAAAAATCCCCTCAAGACTGCTGCTTTATCAAACATATGATGGGGAAATAATGAGAAAATGACAAAGCTTTAGACTGTGATTCTGGAAACTGTCTTGGTGGAAGGATATTAATTTTAAGACAACAATTAATTTTGAGACAACTGTGGCAACCCCCACAGACAAGACTACAGTGAGAGAAAAAGGTGACAAAGATTCTTGATACCTTCTGGGAAGGACAAAGAGGCAGAGATATGAAAGCCAAAGAAAGAAAAGCTTTTGGAAGAAGCAGTAAGTGTACTGAGATATCTGGAGAGAAACAGTACGTGATGGTGCCCCTTTCCTGGTGTTATCTATTGTACAGGCTACAGAGAATTCACATTCTTTCCCTGCCTACCCAGCAGGTGGCATCCAGAAGACACAAATCACATCCAATTTCTAGTTTCTTCCTGTAAACCATAACTACAAAACTACATCTTCAATGCTTTGTCTTCACCTGCTTCCCTAGGGAGAGATGAAAACAGTTTTGTGACCAGAACTCTTGACTGCCTGATGTGTGACCTCTCCCTGTATCACAGCAGTCAGCACAAAGAAAAAAACCATCCTCTCTGAACAAAGACTGACATTGTATGAAAGAGCATTCTAATCTGATAACTTGAATTGGTAGTGGTATAGCGGAAGAGCACTTCCTCCTGAAGTGTTGTTGGGAATCAAAAATGTAGAATATTGCCCAGAGGCTTCAAAAACATAAATGGTGTAGTATGCAAGAAGACTTTTTTATGGTTACCCAGGATAGTTTCCCTTCCCTATCCAAGTAGTCTTCAGAAGAATAATTTCTACTCTTTTGGAAACATGAAAAAGAGTTCTAAGTCAACCATGCTAAAATGTTTGATTGGGTAGTTTCAGTACACGAGTGCCATAGTCCCTTATTTGTTCCATTAAATCCATTTTACGCAGAAAATTAAAATCTGCTGGAAAGAAGTTTCTGTCATGAGGTTTATCCTCTGACATCCATTCTATGTGAAGATTTTACAGCCCATTTATGCCAAACTGTAGTCCATAAGCCACTTTGTAATTTCTGAGAGATGTTGCATGTGGGTTGTTCCTATGCCATTGCTATGATTGATTCTCAATGCTGTGTATTTCTAATTTTTTTTTAATTGACTTGTAACTGCTTTTTAATTTTATTGTTAATGCTGTGTCATTTTTAGCACAACTGACATGAATTTGGTATGCATATGAAGGATGTAATTCACAGAGTTGCTGGTTGCCAGGCTGTTCTTCTGCTGAGGTACTTTGGTAAGAGAGGCCAGCTAACAGAGGAAGAGCTGAGGGGCAGCCACAGACGTGGCAGTTCACAGAGCAGGCTGCACAGAATGGGCTTAGAAAGGCACATGTGTCCTCAGCATGGGGGTCACTGCAGCACAGAGCAGCCCTCAACAGCTGCTGGGGTCCCTATGGCAGTCAGAGCCCTGGTGGGTGGATGCTGCCTTCCAGGAGAGCCTAAGGCCTCTTGCTGGGACTGGGACAGTGGGAAAAGGCTTCCTATCCTGCAGGAAGTGTGCCCGTGTTGAGAAGTTGTGTTGCTGAGTGAAGACGCTGTGGGGAAAGGTCCACAGACTGTGCATCCGCAGAGGTGATGTAGAAGACATTAAGCAGGTCTTTTCCAAGATTCTGGCATCAAGGTCAAGAACTTGAAGTGTACTGAAGGCAGCGCAGGCAGAGTATGGTTTGGGAGACAGACACTCACATTATGGCAAGTGTTGGAAGTTTGTAAGTTCAAGCATTAGGAGAATGGTTTCTGCTCTCTGTGTAGAATTGCTCATAAGGAGTAGGTGCAGTGCTTTTGTAGCTGTCAAGGGTCGACAACTCTGTCATATGAAGCCTCAAATTGGGCTGAGCTTGAGGCCTGCAACAGCACCAGGATGAAGTAGCAAGTTATGGAGATGTGAGACTCTCTACTGTGATCCCTTTATGACACTTCAGAGGTGCATAAACAGAAAAGGACCTGCTTTAGTTCTGTTGGGGTAAAGTGAGACTTGCTGGAGCCCTGAATTGAAGAAAAGGAAAATAAGGATCACAGGCGTCAGGGCAAACAACGGAAGTACAAATCTTCCCTAGTGATGATGTGCATCTGTAGAAATCAGAACTTGAAGATCAAAGGATTCAACTCACTGTATGCACCAATCCTGACAAAAAAAGTACAGAAGATCAAAGGATTCAACTCACTGTATGCACCAATCCTGACAAAAAAAGTACAGAAATCAGGGCCACTGATTTCTCAGAAAAAAATTCTCCGTAAGATTCTCAGGGAGACACTCTGGACAATGAAGAACTCGTCAATCTACTTCAGCAATCAAATGCAGAAGACATGCTTGCAATTCCTGGGCAGAAATCAGAATAAATGATTGACATGCTGATTTTTGGTTTCGTGTTTCTCCTGAATGAGATTGTTTCTACAGAGGAAGTGTTGCTCTCTGTTCCATGTCAAGGACTTGCTGGAATGGATNTGGAAGTTTGTAAGTTCAAGCATTAGGAGAATGGTTTCTGCTCTCTGTGTAGAATTGCTCATAAGGAGTAGGTGCAGTGCTTTTGTAGCTCTCAAGGATCAACAACTCTGTCATATGGAGCCTCAAATTGGGCTGAGCTTGAGGCCTGCAACAGCACCAGGATGAAGTAGCAAGTTATGGAGATGTGAGACTCTCTACTGTGATCCCTTTATGACACTTCAGAGGTGCATAAACAGAAAAGGACCTGTTTTAGTTCTGTTGGGGTAAAGTGAGACTTGCTGGAGCCCTGAATTGAAGAAAAGGAAAATAAGGATCACAAGCGTCAGGGCAAACAACGGAAGTACAAATCTTCCCTAGTGATGATGTGCATCTGTAGAAATCAGAACTTGAAGATCAAAGGATTCAACTCACTGTATGCACCAATCCTGACAAAAAAAGTACAGAAGATCAAAGGATTCAACTCACTGTATGCACCAATCCTGACAAAAAAAGTACAGAAATCAGGGCCACTGATTTCTCAGAAAAAAATTCTGCGTAAGATTCTCAGGGAGACACTCTGGACAATGAAGAACTCGTCAATCTACTTCAGCAATCAAATGCAGAAGACATGCTTGCAATTCCTGGGCAGAAATCAGAATAAATGATTGACATGCTGATTTTTGGTTTCGTGTTTCTCCTGAATGAGATTGTTTCTACAGAGGAAGTGTTGCTCTCTGTTCCGTGTCAAGGACTTGCTGGAATGGATGGAGTTGTACCTCAGGATAGATGGGAACTCAGCTGAGAGCTCATGGGTCTGGATTAAAGGAAAGGCAGGGACAGGTGGCATTGCAGCAGGGGCCTGCTACAGGCTGCCTGACCAGGAAAACCAAGCGGATCAGTCTCTCTATACACAGACAGGAGCAGCCTCATGTTCACAAACCCCGATCCCTATGGGGGATTTGAACCACCCTGACAGCTGTTCAAGGGACAACACAGCAGGACAAAAGCAGTCTGGGAGGTTCCTGGAATGCAGTGATGACAGCTTCCGTCTCCAAGTGACAGAGAAGCCAAGAGGGAAAGATGCTATTCTGGACCTTGTCCTCAGCAAGGAGAGGCTGGTGGGGAATGTAAAGCCCAGGGGCAGTCTTGGCTGCAGTGACCATGAAATGGTGGAGTTTGAGATCCTCAGGGCAGTGAGGAAGGCACACAGCAAGCTCACTACCCTGGGCTGCAGGACAGCAGATTTTGGCCTTCTCAGAGATCTGCTTGGTCAAGTACCATGGGATAACTCCCCGAATGAAAGAGAGGCCAAAAAAAGCTAGTTGATATTCAAGGATTGCCTTCTCCACGGTAAGGAGTGATGCATCCCAATAAAGAGGAAGTCAGGCAAAAATGTCAGGAGGCCTATGTAGATGCATGAGGAGCTCCTGGACAAACTCAAACACAAAAAAGAAGCACACAGAGGGTGGAAGCAAGGACAGTAACCTTGCAAGGACAGGGAAAAATACAAAGATACTGTCTGAGCAGCCAGGGATCAGGTTAAGAAGGCTGAAGCCCCGATAAAATTAAAGTTTGCCAAGGACATCAAGGGCAACAAGAAAATTTTCCATAGGTACATTGGTGATTACAGGAAGACTAGGGACAATATGAGCCCTTTCTGGAAGGAAACAGGGACTTGGTTCCCAGGAACATGGAGAAGGCTGAGGTACTCCATGAATTTTTTGACTCAGTCTCCCCTGTTGAGGGCTCTCAAATTGCAGAAGTCTCAGCAAGTAAAGGGACTGAAGAACCACCTGCTGTAGGTGAAGATCAGTTTTGAGACCATCTAAGGAACCTAAAGGTGCACAAGTCCACAGGACTTGATGAGATACATCCATGGATCCTGAAGGAACTGTCAGAGGAAGTGACTAAGACACTATCCATTATATTTGAGAAGTTGTGGGAGTCTGGTGATGTTCCCATTGCCTGGGAAAGGGAGAATACAACCCACATTTTAAGAAAGGTCTGTAAGGATGGAATGGGGAACTACAGGCCGGTAAGACTCACCTATGTTTCTGGACCCATCATAGATCAGATGCTCCTGGAAATTATGCAAGTGCACATGAAAAATAATTAGGTAATTGTTGATGACCGATGTGCCTTCACTAAGTAGATAATGCCTGACAAAATTGGTGGCCTTCTACAATGGGGTTACAGCAGTGACAGGACAAGGGGGAATGGCTTTAAACTGAGAGAGAGTAGGTTTAGATTAGATATTAGGAAGAAATTCTTTACTGTGAGGGTGATGAGTCACTGGCACAGGTTGCCCAGAGAAGCTGGATACCTGGAAGTTGCCCTGTCAAGTCCAGGTTGGACAGAGCTTTGATCGGCCTGATCTAGCAGCAGGTATTCCTGGTCGTGGCAGGGGAGTTGGAACTAGGTGATTTTTGAGGTCCCTTCCAACCCAGGCCATTCTATGATTCTTTAAATAAGAAATTTAAGTGGAATTGAGTACCTTGCTCTTTCTTGGAAAATAACTTATATTTGCACATATTCCATGTAGATTTCTTCATAAAAGGCATTCCTCAGCTTCTATGGCGTGGTGTAATTTAATTGACATTTTGGGAATTTAGGCTGTCCCTCTGCAGTTGAAAAGAACTTTGATATCTTCGCACCACTCAGAAAGCAGAGCTGAGAAATTGCTTTGCTTAAGTAAAGGTCATCAACTGATTACTTTTTAAACCTTCAGAACATATTATATAATTTTGTCTTCTTCAGAGAAGAATTCTTCAGAATTTTTGATCAGAAAGGCAGTTCACATGATCTGCTGGCACGGTGCCTGTAGAATAAATATTAGCTGCTACCTTTTCTTGGTTTTAACGTCTACAGCTCTGGAGCCACGAAACACTGCGGAGTCCTCTGGGTTTTGAGTTTACTTCATTATTTTAGAAGTGCACAATACCCAAGATAGAAATATCACTTCATCCTGAGTTTCTGCCTTTGGTGAACAGAAGAGAGAGAGAGAAATTTAAGTGGAGTCAAGTCTCCTTCAGCATGACTTAACATTTACATACCAAGTGTGCTCTGACAGGCTGTCCCTGTAACCACTGCAGCCTTGGGAGAAGAAAGTTTTCTCCAGTGTTCAGTTCCTAGTTACAGAAAATCTGCAAAAAAAGGTTGTGAAAAAATGTACTTCTTTTACATTACTATAAGGCTGAAAGAGGCAGAAGAAATGTTACAGAAAATGAGTGCTACTCGTGAGAACAACTGGGTTGTCACCACTCAAGGATCTGTGATGCGTTTTGCAATGGTGAGTCTGCCAGAGACAGATCTAGTGTATCTGTTTTTCTTTGAAGTATTTTTAGCAGGTTTGTTTAGTATATCTTTTAAGAAAATAGCATGTTGAATTACTCATGTTTTAAATGCCCCAAGATAGCATCTTATTAAACTGCACTAAAATTTCCACACTTACAGACTAGAATATTTATAGAAAAGAAGTTTAAAATATTTCCTAGAAGATGGAATTAGTATGGGCTTTATGAATTTACCCTAAAATGTAGGCCAGACTTTTTCATTCTATACCTCATGTTAGCATTCATTCCATTTGAACATATATCATGAGAAACTAATGAGGTCACTGAAATTGTAAGACTGCTCATGCTTTACTCCAAGTGCATATTCCGTATTAAGTCTCAGTTTAGGTGACAAATAAAATTTCCTTCTCTTTCAAAGCATATACATACATATATATGTACACATATATAGATATACACACATATATGTGAATTTCTTTTAAGGTCAAGATACTTAAACAAATCGTAGAAAATGCTCTTAGACCTAGAGTGCCCATCCCCTTCTGTTCCAAAGGTGGGTTTGAGGTGCCTACATCTCTCCCTACAGGCATTTGCTTAAGCTGTTATTAGCAAACTTCACTGACAGAAATTCTGCAAGTTCCTCATACTGTCTTTTGCCATGACTGATTGCTATGCATCATCTTTTGAAGTCAGGTAATTTTTACTGTGAGGTGGATGAGTTTAAGCTAAGTATTGAGCAACATTTGACTAAATCAACTTTGTTCAAGGTCACATAAGAACTCTCTAAAGAGACCAGGTTCTTCTACTCTTGTTTTCCCTAATATTTCACTTTTTTTCTCTCTAGTGATGTAGTGGTTTATCACCATCAAAACAAAAATAAGAATATGCAGCCTTGCAGCTGTCCCCATTTTAAAACAAACTAATTTTCTTGTCATCTTGCCTTCTTAGTGCTCTTGTATGAGTTTGTCATCTAATACACTGCTACTTCTAGAGAAAAAATAAGGGAGTCACTAGTGAGAACTGAGGGTCTGTGATATCTTTAGTTTAAACTGTGATCTAGCACACGAAATCAAGAGTAATGTTTTCAGATGGTCTAGTGAATGACTCTAGGATTTGGTTGTAATTAAATTGCTGAGCTCATCTAAAACTAATCTGTTCTTCTTTCAGCTATTTAGTGAAACTACTAAGATTTTTGAAGAGAATGATAATCTGGAGAAGCTCTTCCTAATACAGCTTAGACTCTCCACACAATATGCACCAATGTTTGCTGAGGTCTTTCTGAGCTTCTGACAAAGTCCTTTATGCTGTGCATTGAAACCCTGCAGCAAAGAGAAGGATTTAGAGGTATGGAGTGGAATTCTGCCTCCAGGGGTCTTCTGGCTGGGGTTAAGGTCCCCTGCAACAGGCTTGGGTTAAAGACAACTGTCAGAGATTAGACATCTGAGGCTTATGGTGGTATTTATAGACAAGGGAGAAAGAAAGTTTTCTAGAGTTTAGACTTAAAATTATTGATATGTAGGACCACAATTAATATTTTTCCAAGGTAAAGTATCCTCTAAGCAATGCATGATTTTAAGTTACTTGCCATTTGGTGGCCTGAGTCCAGGAAAGTATGTTCAGATTAGTACTTCACCATATGAGTGGAATTTAAGAACGTATTTCTAGGCATGCTTAAATGCAACTTCTCCTTCAGTTGAGAAGTTAGCTTCAGGAATGTGTTCAAATCCCTTTTGGAAGTAGAATGTTATTCATAATGCTGTTTGTTTTATAGGCTAGTATTTTGCCTGTTGAAAGTCATCCACTTCCTAACCTTCTATTTCTAATTCTCTTTATTTGATTTTCACTGACTCTTCTCTCTACTCAAGGACAATGACTTGTTAAACTGGATGTGCCATGGCTTGAAGACGTGGTGTGATTTACGTGGCATGACTGAGGTGAAGTGCACAGAATGAAATTCAAAAGGATGGGATTGGTAGTCCTATCGTCATTAAATTAGGTAACAAAAGAAACTGGAAGATAAATTTGAAAGATCCTTCTGTGATTTTTCAACCCATTGTTTTAAAAGTAGATTTTTAATAGTGACAGTGTCTCATTTCATTGGATGTATTTTCGAACAATTTCAAAGACACCAGCTCATTTCTGTCTGTAAGTAGTTTCCTAAATCCTGTTTCTCTGTTTCCTCAGCCTGCATGAAAGGATCTTGTAACACACTTTGATGGGACAGCTTGAAACTCCTCTTCATGGAGTTTTCTTCCTATTTATGGAGAAATACTCCACAGAAGCACTGCAAAAGAGTGTGTGGAGTATTTCTCCCTTCTTCCCACACTTACCTGTTCCTTGTCCCAAACTCAGACCATGTCAGTGCTTGTGCCCTGGTTTGATGAGGCATGCTGTAGTAACCTCTACACACATGCAAAACTTTGTCCAGCAGTAAGAAGAGCATGACTGTGAGTCTGGGAAGAATGCATTTGTTATCACAGATTCACTGAGGTTAGAAGAGATACAGGAGATTACCTAGATCAAACCTTCTGCTCAGAGGAGGGTCAAAGACTTATTTACTGATTTTTATGCACTATGTGTCTTCTGATTACTTTTTTAATCCTTGTAGTGTGTTCCCAGTGCATGTAATAAAATACGTGTGTTCACTTTGAAGTTCCAAGGGCTTTTATCTTAGAAGCATAAAAAATCTGTTTCTTTTATCTTTTTGTCGTATTTATGACCTAGATGTGGAATTGCTGATGTGGTATGGACTAGACAATCATGGTTTAGAAAATGGTAGTTTCATATATAAAGTTCTTTGGAATTTATGTCCATCCAGAATGGGCGCGCTATGATTAGGAACCCTTTTCCTATGGAGCAAAATGAGGAAGAAAGAAATAAAAATGTGACAAAACCTTCTTGAGACTTGAGACTGATGAAGCTTCAGAAATTAGTTGTGGTGAAGTTCCTTATTGCAGAAAAGTTATGGTTCCTTTTGAATTCTACCTTTTCCAAAACTCCAGTACTTCTCTGTGAAAGGAATCATGAAATGCTTCCAGGGTTCTGAAAGAGTGAGGGCATGGCTCTCTATGAGCCAGTTCAAGGTGGGTGTAAGGTAGACCCAGACTAGCCTGTAGATTCATAGCTGTTACAGAGGAACATAGATCTCAAAGGTAGTTTCTGTCTGTTCTTCCTGCTTTTCAGAGGCTTTTTAGAGCTGTTCAGTGCCATTTGCAGTCTATATTTGTGAACAGAGTGGGAATAGTGGTTTCAGTGAAACTACTTGGAAAGACTGCTTTTGTAGTTCCTTCCTGTGAGACACAGCAGGTCCAGCGTCTAGACACTGACCTCAATTTCTTGAAGCATTGACAGTTAAAGATATTACTGTTTGAATTAGTAGATTGAAGAGAGCTCTTTCTTTTGCTTGTGGATATACTGAGGCAGCTGTTTCTGGACATGATACATTTTTAGATTAGTAACCTAGATGACTGATTTTTCTTGTAATTCCTAATTATTTTTCTCTTTGTATCATGATGAAAAAATAGGGTGTATCTGATTTTGTCAGGTATTGTTCAAGAAGCAATGGATTTGCTAGGAAGGTGCAGTTTGTTTTGCTCATCTTTTCTGCATTTATATAGAGCCGTACCATTATTTCCTCGATCACCTCTGCACTTGCTGAGTTTGTAATAGCAAATCTTGGAAAACAATTAATAGGGAATCTCCAGGCTGGATTTGGACTTCTGCATAAAAATAAGTCTTCCTCAGCTGCCTTAGTGCTTGTCTTGAGCACAGGTCCTGACCCAGTTGAAGCTTTCAGCAATTTCACAAAAAGCAGGGATGTTCAGAAGGGTATCGATTACACCGTTTGATTGCACATGCTGTCAGGCAGCTTTTTACAGATGTCAATATCAAATATCAAAATATTTTAGTGATATTTAGGAAATTAATTCCTTAGGCTCATTTGAAAAAAAATTCTCCTTGGTCCCTTTAAGATGCTAGTCTCTTCTAAACATATACTTATTGTGTCAAAATACTTGGTGCTACATTGCCATGCACCAAATCTTAGCTGCATAACAATTGACAAGATTTTACTGCTGTCTTAGAAGAAGCTGAGATTTCCTCTGCATAGTTTAAGTGTGGTTATATATTTCTACACATTTTGTGTGTATTATGTAATTCTTCACATTCATAAGAACCTTGACAGTTTTCAAACGATGTGTCTAAAGTAATATACAACAACTGAATGTCTTGATTTCTGTTTTTCAAGCCATTACTCCCAAAATGATGTGCTAATGGATTTGGTGGTGTTTAGTTCTTCGGAAAACTAAATCACTTTCATTTTAGGTCTAAATTATTAGACTGAAAACACTGATTTCAACACTTTAGACCCAGAATTTTCAAAATGGCAAATCCCAAAGCTTCTGCTATTTCAAAAGTGACCAGACACAGAATTTTACTTACTACGAACACTCACAAAACGTTTGCTGTATTGCAGACTGGAGTCAATTTCACTGGGATAAAGCCAATGCTCTATTGCAAAAAAAGATGATATAGGATGCAATAAAACCAGGAAATAGAATATTTTTGGTAAACTGTCCAGTCAACTTTACGTGGAAGCTTGCTCTCTAAGAGCTTGTAAAATTTTTAACCCAGCCAAGTATGTAATTTTCATGCCACATTACAGCATGTTTTCGCAAAGTTGATGTAAGGTAAGAATTGTGCTCTTGCAATTCTCACTTATAGTTTCGGATAAATGGAAAGATGCTTTAAGGTTTAAATTTTGCTGTTTTCTGTATTGTAATGCTAAATGTAATGCACACTATAGTGGCCTTCAGGCCATTCCCATTTTTATGGCTTTTTAAGGTATACCACATTACTTACATTTGGTTCTCCCACGAAAGAGCGAATGCCAATCCACTGGAAAACTGTAGACTTACCCCATTTTAAAACCTGGGAGCTGAATCAGAGAAAGGTCTACATGAAACATTGGCAAACCATCATTTTTTGCTAAAGCCACACTTCTACCAGAATTCTCTTTCAATAATGCAGCAGCAGGTGCTCATTTTGACAGCCCTCACCACTTCACCTTGCTTATACATCCATAATCTCTGTTTTCTTTGTTATTAGTTTCATATTTTTGTAATTTTTTTTAATAGATAACAGTGATTCTGAAAGGGATGTTGGTATTCAAGCCATGATGATAAAATTATATGCAAAAAAAAGATTGTTTTTGCCATGATATGATTGCACAAACAACCCATAATTACTGTCTTTGCATTTTTCAATAATTACCTTCTGCCTTCAGTTTTAATTCTTAACTGTTATCTCCCATAAGTTTGATATGTTTTTTGTGCTTTTATTAATTCTTCTGGACCTTCAACCAATTCCAAACTCCCCAGTTCTAAGTAGGTTTCCTAAGTGCAATTAGAATATTGCTTATTCTGTCTCCCAAATCACAAATGTAGGAATTAGTGAATATTACTAAAGTGCTTATTTTCATTAGTTTTGTGATACCATGTTGTTTAAAATTGGGTTAGTGCACTAAGCCGACATTAACAAGAGAACAAGCTACTCACATGTTCTGGTTTTGGTTGGGGTAAAGTTAACTTTCATCACAGTATCTAGTGTGGGGCTGTATTTTGGATTTGTGTTGGAAACGGTGCTGATAACAGGGATGATTTCACTGTTGCTGAGCAGTGTTTATGTCTCACACCATCCCACTGTGAGTGAGCTGGGGGTGCATGGGGAATTGTGAGGAGACACATCCAGGACAGCTGATCCGAGCTAACCACAGGGATGTCCCAAAACACGTGGCCTCATGCTCAGCCAATATTAGCTGGGGGAAGAGCAGGGAAGGGGAAGGACATTTGGAGTGACGGTGTTTGTCTATCCAAGTCACCATTACATGTAATGGGACTATCCTAGAGATGGCTGAACACCTGCCTGCCCATGGGAAGGAAGTGGTGAATTAATTCCTTGTTTTTCTTGCTTGTGTGTGCAGCTTTTGCTTTCCCTATTAAAGCATCTTTATCTCAACCCACAAGTTTTACAGCTTTTACCCTTCTGATTCTCTCTCCCAGATCCACCAAGGGGGCAGTGATTGAGTGGCTGAGTGTGGTGCTTAGTTAACAGCTGGGGTTAAACAACAACAGCTATTTGTTTTTAAGGTATTTCAGTTCATGGGAACTTCCATCTCCGTTTAAGCTCTCTGCTTTGTAAAACCTGCCCCATCCCTATGCTGCCAAATACTGCCAGTGAAATGTGTTCAGAAAATACAAAACTAAAAAAAACCCCATTTCCGTACAGAATCTCTCAGATAAAATATTTATGGTTTTTTCTAATATATTTGTAGATGTTGGTTTTACATACTGATGTGTTTGTGTCTTTAGTTATTTTCCTTTATGTTGTAAGACACACCTTTTTTATGACTACATGAAATGGGATGGGCCGTCATCATTGCAGGTACTGAAGACCTAAAGGATACCAAGTTCCAACAAGTCACGATATTCTGTAAGTTTAGTGTTATTTTATGGTGTGGCACATATAAATATAACTATTAAGCAGGTACCTATATCAAGTCTCGGGAATGGAAATGCAGGTTCCAAGGAAACATGGAATAAACTCCTACCCTCCTTTGCTTTTCAAAAACATGTGGTTTGTTTGACTCAAAATCCCAGAGAGGAAGTTGCAAAAAAAATCACAAATAGATCTTTTCCAATGATAACAGATGGCAGAAGTAGAAATCTCCATTTAAATAAATGGTCAAAGAACAAAATGATTATGGCAGAAAGCACAAATTGCAGTTTGCATTTTTTATTCTGGTGGATGAGCTTTGTGTAATTCCCAAGCAGAACCTCTCTGTTCTGTCTTAAATTTTAGTATTGGCAGAAGTGATGTGGATAGAACACCTCATGTATTTGAGAGCTGTAAGTAACAAGAACAGAGTAGTATTGACCCTAAAAATTTAGACCATTGCAAGGATGAAAATGCTGTACTACTCACTCAAGTGTAAATAGACCATTTCAAATCGACTTGGCATCTGCAGCTTGCTTTGTGGCAAATGTAGCACCAATTTTTAAAAAGAATTCAAGAGGAATTCTTGGAAGCTACACAACAGTCTTTGTTGAGACTGAGAGAATTTGAAAAACTCTGAATCACAGAATGAATTTACTACTATTCTGTGATTCATTCTATGATTCAATTTATTCTAGGGCATATTATTACCCATTTTTCCCAAGAATGGATAAACAAGTACTCTGGGGAAGCATCTCAGAGTAAGGGAATTCCATTTTGTAAAGCGAAGTCAGGCCTCACGGATCAGGTGCAAGCCTTTGAAAGAGCTTAATGTGCAAACCAGTTGGATGGCAGTGCTCTTGGTGTTCAAGGTACTCAGCAAAGTCTCCAATGACAGAGTGGTAGAGCAAACCACTGGATAAGAAGGGGTGTCTGTACTTGTTTAAACACAAAAACCAATGACAGAATAGTATTCATGCAGGCACAAATAATTAGTGAAAACCCATGAATCTCCTTGCTAAGATCACTTGTGCTCATTACTGTTGTAACTGCCCTGTAAAAGGGGATGATCAATGAGGTGGCACCATTGAAGATACACAGAGAAGTAAAAACAAAAGCAAACTGAAGAGCTGCTGAAGAATCTCAGGCAGTAAAATGAATAATAAAGTGGCAGATATATAGATAAACTTTAAATAACACGTAGGAAAAATTCCTAATTCTTCCTACAAAGCAACTGAGAAGTTGTGACACACAGTGCTATGAAAACCTAAGAGCAGCAGTCAGGAAACAGCAAAAAAGCTGAAGGAAAGTAGTAGAGAGGAGCACAGTCCTACACCCTGCCTCTGTACAAATCAGTGCTGGCCCTCCTGAGTCCTGTGTGCTGTTCCCATCCTCCCCTGTCAAAAGCTGCATCATTAGAAAAGGTTAGGAAAGAGCAATAAGCATCACCACAGGTGTAAAACAATTTTTTTTCTCAATGAGGAACAATTGAATAGACCAGAAACCTTCATCCTGGAAAAGAAGTGAATGAGAAGGAGATAATGGGGCTTTATGTTGAGAAAATAAAAGAACGTAGAAGAGAAATAACAGAGTACCTTAAAAGAGGAGGATGGGCATCAAATTAAGCCATTACTAAACAAACTGAAAAAAACCTACTATATGAAATCTAAAACGAGAGAAAACACCCCTAGATTAGGAAAACACAAGCCACAAATCAAGGGTTCCTAGAAGAGGTTCTGAGGAATAAATATTGTAGGATTACTCTGATTTTATCCTCTCTCTTCATACTTACTGAACTTGCTTACCTTTATAGCCCTTATCTTTCTAATCAAGCTGCTGGCTCTCCTGCCTGGCCATTTTTTCTGCCCGTTAGGAAAGGCAACTGCTGCTTGAAAATGGGATATTATAATAGCTAAACAAGACCATTAAATTATAACAGGATGTACTTAGTCAACTTCCAGCTAATTTATAGCTTGGTTATGTCTGTCTCTGCAAGACCATTTATTTTACATCTTTTTCTGCTCTAAATCTCTTCTTTTCCACATTGAAATGTTACAAAATTTTAATGCCACTTGTTATATAATCAGCATGTCCATTTGACTAAAGCTAAAACCTATTGTAGATAAATCTATTCCATTCAGAAAATGGAAATTCAGTTTCCATGTTGCTAGAGCCCATCTGTTAACTTCACAGGACCATAAAAAATGAAAAGAAAATTTAAATATATAGTTAGTGTTTTTTCTTTTAATTCATGTATCTAATGAACTTGCAAAAGGACTTCTTGCAGACATATGGCCAGCATTCACAGAAATGACAGCTACATTTTTTTAAATAATATATCTTTGGCAAAACACAGAGAAAAATATTTTTTGGCAGTTTTGGGCCTTTTTGGTTTTTTTTAGTGCTGTTAGCCAGGTATGTCTGAAGCTACTGAAGTGCATAGGAAGAGACAGTCATTGAAACAGTTATTCTGCTTGTCTTACTTTTTTTTTTCAGGAGAGTTTTGCAATTGCAATAGCATTTTCTGCAGATTTTATATCGTGACTAGTTTAAAGGAATCAGTACAGTATTTATTTTCCTACTATGAAGCCTCTCATCAATCATATTAATTATGATTCCACAGAAAGGTCCACACAAAATTTGTTACTACTTAAAACTAATTTATAAAATTACGAGACAAAGGAAGAAAACACATAAAGGAAAAGTCATCTCTGTGTTTCCAGGCAGTTCAATTAGTAAACTACAAATTTGAAATATAAGATCATAGACTGGGAGTGGACACACTCATATGTATGCTTCCATAGTTAGTCTCTTTTCATCCTGATTGTTGAAAGTAGTTTTAAATAAAAATACTATAAATATTCCTTTACTGTTTTTGCAGTAAGTCAATATTTATCCCATTTCCCACTACAGCCAGCAGTAGTTTACTTGTTACCAGTGTTATAAATTTTATTTAGCTTCATCCCAAAGTGGCAGGAATTTCTCTTTTATCAATTCTCATAGATACAGCATCATATTTCTTTAGTCATGCAATGAAAACTTGCCAAGTGATGTGTTTTAAGACAACAAATATATATTAAAGAGCCACTGGTTTCAGCTTAAATCCTTAAATCAGCTTAAATGTTTTCACAACATTTCCCATTGTTTATCTCACTGTGCACTAAAGGGTTCAAAAGCTGGGAGCAAAAATCTGTTTTCTTTTTCAATTTTTAAAATATTTTCTTGACAAAATTGCTGCTGTAACTTAAAAAGAGACCATTTTCATTCATTCCACTTAGGAAAAAATCTGGAAGAATCTGTGTAAAAAAAAAACCTATACATATATAAAAAGGATTTCTAACAAGGGTGATTAGAAGCTGTGAAAAAAATTGTTAAAAATGATGAAAACTTGTTTTAGAGTCCTAACCAAGAGATCAGCATTCAAGTAGAGATCGAGGGGTTCCAGAATTCAGTGGCCCATTTATGCAGCTTTTCTAGTGCTGAACTGACAGCTTCAGCTTTTCTAAGAATTAATGTAGTGGCAATTCAGAGGAATTTTTCCGAGCATTAGTGTGCTCAGCCGTAGCACACAGAGAGATCATCAGATACACTTCTTTGTGTGGCTGGGGACCAGGTCTGGTCTCTGCTTTGGTCATTTCATGTTTTCAGAATTGCACAAAGCCCACTCCACAGAACGATGTACTGCATTTCACTTCACACACAGAAGGAGAGGAAAACATTTGTGTCTCTTGTTTGGAACATCTGGTGTGAGTTTAATGATGGTGATACTCTCCTGAAGCCTTTATTGCCAAGGCAGGCAGAGGCCGCGGGCTGCCCTCACTTAGATAACAAGTACAGCACTTGCGCTGCAGTGTCGTGGCTGTGTGCTGCTGGCGTTTCTCGGAAAAGAAGAGCTCTGCAGACGGCAGGTTATGTAACGTGGCCCAGAACTGACATGACCAACTGGCTGCCAGATGAAGCTGTAAAGCATTTATGGAGCCTAAAGATGTTTTTCCTGTTATTATGGCTTGTCGTGGCAAACTAAAGGTAGTGTGAGTGCTAGTTACTGACAGGCAGAAGTATTTTGCTTAATTGTGGCATAAAGCTAATTGATCTGTTGCCTGAGCTGTCTCTAGTATCTATTACAAAAGCAAGGAGAAGGAGGCGAAGGAGGAAAAACACGTTCAGTGTAGGCACAGCATATTCCATCTGTTTAACATGTTTATTCCATCTGTTTTAGATATTCTTCCTGATTTATTATGACCTTAGTGAGGTGCCCTTCTCATTCTATTGACTGGGGAGGGTTCAAGATAGCAGGCTAACAGAAATGCACTTTTCTTTCTGAAAGCTAAAATTAGGTGGGCTGAATTCCACATACTCTCTAAAACTGAAGCACCCAGTGAAACAAAGGATGTAGTAACTGAAGTCCAGGATCTGTGATCACTGCTGATCTCAGACTCATACATTTATGAGTAAAAATTGGGTGCCTTTGAAATATTCTAAATATGACCCAGGGGTTTTGATTTTTCAAACTGCTTTTTCTTTTTTTCTCAGAAAGATAAAGAACTTTCTAACTTAAAACTCAACATATAGTGCTCATATACAGAGTATTAAAGATTCTTATATGCTGCCTATCAAGTCATAGGTAATCTTCTTGAAGTCCCCTATCCAAGAAAAAAGTATATATATAAAAAAGCTGAATGTCTCATATTAACAGAGACCGTTTACCCCATACATCCGTTTTCCAAGATGAAAAGCAAATTTCCAATTTTTATCTTGTAATACAAAGTGCAATGTCTTTTTCTTACAGTAAGGAGCTTTCACATCTCACCATTTTCAGTCACAGTCACAGTCTTTGGCTTACGCAACTGCTTTACTGCTGTCCTCTTTGAACTCTACCATTATCTTGTCTACTGAGTGTGTTAGCCATTACCCAGCTGATTATCTCCTTGCTTTCACTGAAGGAGCCTCCACAGAGAGAATCCTCGTGCCTTTGCAGAGCAGAGAGCAGATGTATACTCTCACTCTCTGCAGCAGGAGCAATCCACAAAGGCTTGGCTTCATATCTCCATCACATTTGCAAAGAAATACTGTCTGCGTATTTTTACGCCTGAAATTTTCCCTCTAAGGCTGACTAGGCATCTGTACAATGTATTGAGGGAATCAATGAACAGATTTAGACAATTTATTTCTGGCACCACAGGTTACTGAACAGGGCATTCACAATACTGCAGTCTCTTCTGCAAGGTTATTACAGTTTTTCACTCTTTGAAGCACGTCTCTTACATTCTGCTCTAGAACTGGTGATGTATTACTCACTTCAATTATCATAGGTCTTTGTCCATATCAGCACTGGTACTAAATTCAGGCTGCTGAAGACTGCATCACTACTGCCCCAAATTCCACTAGAGACATGGCTTACACCTGTGACAGTAATGGTGAGGGAACCCAGGTAGCTGTGTGTAGTATAATAGAGAAAAATGGCTGCAAAGATGAGACAGAGCTTCTATTCAAATGTCTCCTTTTTGTTGAAATGCCAAAGTGCTTTCTCTGTCCAATACCACATATTTTATATAATCACCTTCCCCACACATCAGAAGATACAAACCAAAACTGGGCATACTGTTCTGAACTCTTTTGCAGAGCTTAAAGACCCTTATACATTTGTTGAAATAAGTGTTCTCAAGCATCCCTCCTAAGCACAATCCATTTTTTAATCTGCACAATGCAGCCTGCTATGAGTTTCAAAGGATTCATTCTTCAACATCAGATGATGTTGAAGATGCTTGTTTAGATGGCAGATTTTGTTTGGACTGCAGTCATATAATCACAGAAAGGTTTGGATTGGAAGATCCAAGACCCTCTATTAAAGATCATCTATTTCCAATGCCCTCCAGGTGGGAAGGGACACCTTTCACAAGACCAGGTTACTCAAAGCCTCATCCAACTTGGCCTTTAACACTTCCAGTGATGTGCCATCCACAGCTTCTCTGGACAATCTGTCCCAGTGCCTCACCACCCTCACAGTAAATATTTCTGCCATCTTTCTAACATTAAACTGACCCTCTTTCAGTTCAAAGCCATTCCCCCTAGTCCTACCATGCCATGCCCTTGTAAAAAGTCCCTGTACAGATCTCTTGTAGCCCCCTCCAGGTATTGGAACGTGCCCTAAAGTCCCCTGGAGTCTTCTCTTTTCCAGACTGAACAACTCCAACTGTCACAGCCTGTCTCCACAGGAGAGGTGCTCCAGCCCTCTGATCATCTTTGAGGACCTCCAGTGGACTCGCTCCAACAGGTCCATCTCCTTCCTGTGCTGGGATCTCAGGAGAGCTGGACACAGCGCTCTGGGAAGGATCACACACAAACAGACTAGAGAGGCAGATTAATCTCCCTCGCCCTGCTGGCCACTTCTTTGGATGCAGCCCAGGATGCAGCTGGCTCTCTGTGATGCAAGTGCACATTGCCAGGTCATGTCAAGCTCCTTGTCTAACAACACTCTCAAGTACTTTTCGTCAGGGTTGCTTCCTATTCATTCACCATCCACACTGATTTTGTGCTTGGGATTGCTCCAACCCAGGTGCAGGGCCTTGCACTTCATGGAACTTCATGAGGTTTGCACAGACCCACCCGCCAGGCATGTCAAGGTCTCTCTGTGTGACATCCCTTCCCTCCAGCACGTTGACTGCCCCACACAGCTCAGTGTATCAGTGGCAAACTTGCCCTCAATCCCACTGTCCATCAGGCAAAAAAGATGTTGAACACTGCCAGACCCAGTACTGAGCCCTGAGGATACCACTGGTCACTGGTCTCCACTTGGACATTGAGCCACTGACCCCAACCCTTTGAGTGTGACATCCAGCCAATTCCTCATCCACGAAGTGCTCCGTCTGGTAAATACACATCTCTCCAGTTTAGAGACAAGGATGTCGTGTCGGACAGTGTCAAATGCCTTGCACAAGTCCAGATAATGTCAGTCACTCTTCCCTCATCCACCAGCTTTGTAAAACTGTTATAAGAGGCCATCACATTGCACTTGAAAATGTTTTACTATATTAGAGAGCATATACATAATATTTTATTATTCTAATGATACTTTTCGTGCAGAATGAGTTGTCTCCATTCAAATATTTTTTCTTTGTTTCCTTTTATTTCATTCCTTTCCCTTATGAAATATGACAATCCATCTGTATTACATTAGTATTCCATGGTCCTGACTCCTAAACTATTCTAGAGAAAAAAGGTAGATTTTGTTCCTAGATTTTGCTCAAGGATTTCCAAGAAATGTGACATCCAGGAGAACATCAACACTGCTAATCTGGTTTTCCGTTAATTGCCAGACCCTTCAAAACGGAAAAGCTACCAGTGACAGAAAAAAAAAGTGAGGAAAAGTAAAACAACAAGGTAACACAGAATTAGATTCCAGAAATATATGTATCAGCCCTTGAAGACAAATTCTGAAAAACATCTCCATGATCATTCAGCACAGACCATATAGTATTTCCTTTTTCATTCTTCTTCTAGCAGTTGTCTTGAAAAAAATTTAATTCTATTAAATTTGAGAGACACAATATTTCTTTAGCCTTTTCATATTCACTTCCTTATTGAACTTTGCCTCTTGTTTTCTGTACCACAGATATTTGCCCTTTGAGATAAACGTCAGGGCACATGATAACACCTGACATCATTTCTCTTGTTCCTTTGAGAATGTTTCCACTTTTCATTTGAAAAGCTAAATGAAAATACTTTTTCTGTCTTTGAGAGAGTCTCTTTGTGTGCACATGTGTAATTAAGCAGTGCTGATACAAGTGAGTTTTAGAAGGTTTTCATTCTAGGAAGTTTTATTTATCTCATACTAAGAAACTAGTATTTCCATATAGAATTCGAAACCCTTTCAATCATTATCTGAAATTAAGACAAAAATGGTTAATGTATATTGATGATCCCACTAAAGGTTATAATTTGAAGTTGCAAGTGAAGAAAGTGAAAACAAATGTTTGTTTTGCACATGCATTAGTTCTGTTTATTTAGGAAATTAGGCATATATACAAGTAGATGACCCTAATTAGTTGTTTGTTCTCATGAGTGATGAGGTAAATAAAGGCTAGAAAGCATAAATATGCAGCTGCACCAATGACCAGGTTCAAATCAGGTCTGCAATTGCTTATGTATGATGTCGAATATTCAACATTTACATCATTTTACTGCTCGACATAGATATTTTATAATATTACCAGTATTGACTTATACTTTGACAACTGAAAAGAACTGATTATGATATGAAGGCACTTCCACTTTAGCATACATGACAATAACAAAAATCTCCCAGATCAGTTGGAATACTCAGAATATTTAGAAATATAAAATAATATTTCTTTTTACATTCAGTAGGAATGTGTGCCAATACTGCATCTGAAACTGCCTCAGCCTTTGTAAAGTCTTAAAAATTATTTTTTGCTGGCACATTGAAACATGACAAATATACAGAATCAGGTACGTGTATTTCAAGGAAAGGATGAAAATTTTTCAGTTATCTGACAATCTGAGTAGAATAATTTATTCAGACTCAAGTATTGTATTTGTACTCCGTGAATGTGAATAGTTGTGTTTTTCATGCCTCTTCTATATGATACAGAGAAGCAATGATCTTCAGCTAGGATCAAGCTTACTCAATGCATCTGAGCAACATGCTAAAATTCAGTTCAAGTCTTTACAGCTATTTATATAGAAAATTGTTATTTTCTTGGAGAAATATTTTGCTGATGTCCTTCTTTTTCAACATGCAAAGCTTTTTGATCAGCAGGCAGAGTTGGAGGGAGGCATTCTTGATCCAGGCTTGGCATTACCTAGTAATATTCTATCATGAATCTTGCTTGTAGATTATTTGAGCATTACTTTATAAAATGCTACCTGCAAATAGAGGAACTGACCTAATTGTTTTATTTAATTCCTTGTTCATGTGAGAGAGCAGAAGAGCAATACATAAACCCCCTCCCTTTCAGTGACTGCCTTTTAGGTGATTCATTTGGCTCACTTTGGTTGTGGGATTTAATTTTCAGTGCTCAAACTTGAAACAGATCTTGGGATTTCTAAATCTTTTATGTTATCTGTGTGTTGTCTGCAGAATGGTTGGGGGATGTGTGACAGAGTGTCAAACTTGATGTTGTCCTCCACAGTCAAGACAGATTATGCCAGAATGACATCTGGGTTGTTAAATGGGAACAAACCCCTCTATTTCAGGGTTCATTCTGAAACCACCTGCTCTAGAAAAAACAAATGAAACTGCTCCAATGGTTTTACAGACCAGCATTCCAGATCAGAGTGAACCTGATGCAAAAGTCAGGGAAAAAGTTAACAGATCTTCAGGTTGTGTGCAGTCTAAAGAGTTTATTATATACTACACATCCTTTTCAGTCCTTAGAGCTCCTGCTGGATTTAGCACAATTATAAAGTTTGTGTATTCCTACAAGGTTCAGGAATTCCTTGAATCCTGATACCTGTGCATTCATTTGATTAATCCATTCTTTGACTGAGGGAGACGATACCCTTAAAGCATCAGAGCCCCACGAAACAACGACATGGTATATAACAGCAGATCAAGATATATAAGCTATATATATATAAGCTATATATGTAAGTGATACATATATATATATATACATACACACATATGTGTGTATGATGTATATCATCAAGATATATAAGCAGTTTCCTCTCAGGCTTTTGGCTCAGGAGTCAGGCTTTGGAAAGCTGTATTGCTTTTAACTTTCTGTGTCGTTTCTTTTGTGTAACTGGTATCACAAGTCACATCTTGCATGCAGCTATTACTTTGACACTGTTCCATCAAGGAACAATTTGGTTATCTGTTCAAAGGATAAAATTGAGTGAGGAAATACGCTATATTAAAATCTTCTTCCTTAAATCCTAATGCTTGGAAATATATTACATGTGAAAGTTAAACTTTTTAAAAATATATTTTTAAAATGCTTCCTATGGTAGCTTGAGGATAGCAAAAGCTGATACTGATCTGTCACTACCTATGAAAATGCTTGCCCATCCATGTGCAGTTGAAAGTGTCTTCACACAGATACTTTCTTTTGGTGAATCACATATATTTTCAGATACAAGGAAAATCCTTTGTTTATTTTGATAACACATTGTATGTATAGGCTGTCATTCAATTTTACCTATTTCATTCACAAGAAAATATTTTAATATGGATGTCATGTATATACATGGATGTATGTGCTGCTGCAACAAGAGCGTACTTTGCTCATGTGCATGGCAATTGGCAAGTCTTTAAAGAATGCATTGAAACCTTCCTCTGACTGTAGGTGCAGAATTCCTTAGAATGCACAGAAACTCCAATTTAATATTTCAGGTTTGTAGGTATTTCTTAAATACATTTCTAAAATAGTTTTATTAAATGAATTATACTTTGTAGATTAAAGGGCAAATTTGATCTAACTGTCACAGTTTGTTAGGCAGAAATAATAAGGAGAAATGGCTGTAATACTTGTTAGATCTGGCTACTCTTGCATAACAGAGGATCCTTGGATTCTCTTCAGCCCATTTCCTATCAACTCAGGTTTTAATAAATAACTTCTTAATATTTATACATTTTATGTTCTCTGCTAGCACGTATGTTAACAATGGCTTTGTGCAAATCAATCACTTTTCATGGAATAGTGGTTTTATACTCTCTAATTTCACAAAGGAACACTTTGAAGGAATACTAAGAAGCTGTTCATATCCAAGTTTTCAATATTATATTTGTTAAATCTTACTCATTTTTCCTACGGGGACCCTAGTAATCCTCTAAAATCTTCTTAAGCAGGACATTTATAGCAGCTGAATCAAAGTAATATTATATGCTTAGAAACACACAGGATAAGAATTTTGAGACCTTTAATACAAACTAATGGATGCACAAACAAGAAGGAAAAAAAATGTTAGTTAATGCTTAAGGTTTTTGGGTAGAATTGCAGTGATTTTGTACAATTCTTGATTGTACCACAGATCCCCTGGGTAGGTAATTTCACCTCTTTTTATCTTTGCTTCTGCTTGTCATAATAGATGATAAGGTACACTTTCTTCCTATACCTGTTGTATTTAATGATGACCGCTTTTGGATTTAGAAACACTGTTACCCGGCCTCTTTCTGAGTAACCCAACCTGTAAATCATATTTCTGCCATTTATCTGACAGTTTCTACAAGACTGTTAATTATTTAGATTTCTATTCTAAATCCATTAGGCAACAAAACACATACCAGTCCTTTTGTGAAGGTGCCATTAACTTCAGCTTTTAGAAGCAGTTCTTGAACCAAATCAATTTACAGGTCTCATAGCTCTCTATTTGGGGAAAAATGCTCCAGCGTGTGTCCATAAATTAAAATTAGTTAGACAAACTTGGCTTCTGTAGCAATTAGGTGAAGTACTAGCAAAATAAAGGAGAGCCCTTCCCATAGAAACTAGGGAATCCAAATAACACAATATTTAATAAACTTTGTTCCTCTGGGCTTGCAGCAAGGATTTAATAACATCTAGTACTAAGATAGTGAAGTAAAATCATTAAAATTTTAACTCATTTCCTCATGTTTAAGGTCTCATTTAGTAATGTATGTAAGGAGTTTAATGGTCAAATTAAAAACATACTGAGAAGAATAAGCTTCTTTGTGTAGAAATCAGTGAAAATTGTCTTTAGAACGATCAGCTTGAAGTATTAATAAACACTTTAATCTGATTTTAAGCATCTATTTTGAATTTAAACAGTATTCATAGTCTGCAATTTAATGGAATAGACACAGTACAGGATTTTAAAAATACACAGTGTATTTCTGGGAATGAAATTTAGGAAATGCATTTTTCCTGTGTAAGTTGAGAGTAAGTAACTAGAAAGTTGGTGCAGAATACCAGAACTAAATTTTGGAGTGAGCCATGTAAATAGGATTATAATCCCAAATATTCCATGGAAGTGTTTCCCATGAACAAAGAACAAGGAAGAGAAGACAGGATGCGCCTTCTGAAAAGCTATCTGAAGGATGTCTATTTTTTCTCTTTTCTGTTCTCTCTACAGCATAAAGAGATAAATACCCTAATTATAATAATCCTTGAGTTGCAGCCATGAGCAAAAGCACACAGATCAGGAAAAAACAAAGATTAAATTGTTCCAGCACTTGTTAGAACCATCTTGTCCAAACTTCCTGGTATGGCAGGTTCACTTTCACCCTTCTTGGTGCTGCTGTTCTATACTGTGAAGATCATTGATTAAAAAGAATGAAAATTGGTTTTCTCTTTAATAAGCTCACTTCTAACAAAAGTGGACTTGCAGTGATCCTGAGCTTAGCTAATGAAATATTAAATATAATGAAATACTAAAGCCAAGGCTTCCAATACTCATGAATATTTTTTTGTACTTTAATGCTAAAAAGAGAAAAAATCCTGATCATAAATCACAGTTAATCAATGGAAGTTGTTGTATAAAGCATCATTGAGCAATGAATTCTCATTTGTGCTTTGAACAGCTTCACGAAGATATTTTGACTAGTGAATACAAAGCACATAATATTAAGCAAACCCCTTTTTTTCCTTGGAAGTAAAGTGTTCTTTTGCTAAGTACAGACAAGTGCTACACAGCATAAATATTTGGGATTTATAACTCAAGTGCTTAATGAAGTAAGACCCCTAAGCAGTAATCACTGTTGAGACTGATGCTTAGAAACACGCTGCTGGGACAAATAACAGTGCTAGCAGCCTCTTCCCAAGTGCCCCACGCTGGCCAGGGCTGCAAACAGCAGGTCTGGCCAGACGTCAGGTCCCAAGGGTGGGATAAAACATTGCGTCGGCTCCTGCCGTCCTGCTGCCCTTGCAGGGACAGCGAGGAACAGTTCCTCACCAACAGATCACAGCTCAGAAAAGCAGCAGGAGAGAATCCCAGGTCATGATAAATTCAGCTGGTTAAGCACCTTCTTTCAGGATTTCCTCAGTTTCTCTAATCAGAAAAAACCCTCTTGTGCTTGAGAAAATGTTTCTTAGAAAAATGCAGTGCATGAAGATTGAAACCCGCCTCAGTTCAGCTCCTTCTCTAGATGGGCTCTTCCCATTTCTTCTGTTTCCCAGGAGCTACTGTTTGATGGGCCCACCAACTGTACGGGAACAGGGAAGGGGGACCAAGCTCCTGGGGTCCGAGCAATCACTGGACATTTTGTGGTAAAACAGTGAAAATCTCAGAGCTGGATTCAGACAAGCCAGTGGAACTATTCTCACCAAGTGAGGTTGGATGCTGACAAACACCAACCTTCTTCCACACATCGATATAAATCAAGGCAGGCAAATCTTTTCACTGGCCCCTCTGTTATGGGCAATCATATAACCAGCTGTGAGATTTATGCATTTTAGGTGACGTGAGTGTTAAAATTTCCTTTCAGAAAATAAATTATGATAAGATGTAAGGAATGTGTAATTTAAGCTGTTCGCCAGAAACACGGTATTTTCCCTAGTGGAACAAAAGTTGCATATTGTTGCTATGATACCTCATCAGGAAAATTTATTTGAGCTGTAGAGATGATTTTTCTAATTACTTAAGACTTCCAAATCCATTTAGAAATACTGCTTTATGTTTCCAAATAGGCATTGCAGTTAATATTGTGCACTTGATACATAAGTAAGACCAATACACTCATTCTCATGCCATGTTTTTCTCAAAAATGCTTGCCCCTGTTTGCCTATATTTTACTTTTATTGGTTTGACCATAATTCTGAAGGCATTTAATTTGTTTCTGTTTTGTAGTATGTTTCAAAGGATATAATCTAAACAGTGAATTGTTTTCTGCTTAGAACATGATGAAAAGCATTGTGAATAATAATTATTAGACTGGATTATTCCCAGCTACCCTTAGTCACACAGTTAATAATTTTCATTAAATCCTTATATTAGAAATACTTACTACATTATAGTGAAAACCTTAATTACCCTGAAGTGTATTATGGTTTTCTTCCTTTAAGAGATGTCTCTGAATATTTAGGACATCTCTTCTGATGGCTCTGAAATAGCTGAAAAGCAAAACAGAAAGCAGAAGTTACTTTTTCATTACCCTGCTATTACACAAATCTTTCTGCTGCTCATAATCACTTGAAATCGTTGTCTTAGCAACTTATATGTCCATCATACACCAGGAGTTCTTTCAGCCAGTCCATATAACCAGCGCAGGAAGACTTCAGTCTACTGCTTTCATATTACATAAATACTTTAACTTGTGCTTTGCAGTGAATTACCAAATGCTCCAAGTTAGTTTTAGAAAGGTGAGCAAGCCTGGGGTCCATAAGTTGTTGCTGAAAATGCAAGATGACTGTCTCTGTGCAACACTTATGAGTCCCAGCATATTTTAGGGAGGTCAAGTACTTAAACATTAGTTTATGTCTGTGGAAAGCAAAGGTTCTGAAGATTACTCAAGACAGTAACAATTTGCATTTAGATACTGAGGGGTGAATGTAGACACCTGTCTCAAAGCTCTCAATCACCCTTCAGACGCCTTTGAGAAAGGAAAGCAAGGATCCACATTTCACTCAACATATGATTGTGCTTTGGCGTCTAGACCTCCTTGATCTCAACGCCACTTCAGCAAACTTGCTTGTAAGCAACAAAACCATGAGTATTTCATTACATCCATGCTGTTGGTAAGAATTGTAGAGAAGATGGCCATAAGTGTTAGAATAGAGCAGATCAGGAATAAATTAACTGGTACTGAGAGCTTGAGCATTCCTTCAGTCAGTAAAGAAAAGTAACTTGACACTTGCAGCCTTTGTACTAAAGTAAGATCTAACTAATTCTGCTGTGAGTATAGGCAGCACAGTTTTGGGGGGTTTTTTTGGTCAGGCAGCTCTGGATCCAAATATCAGGAGGGATCCATCCCCATTAGAGCTTCACCATGGGTTACTGTGGCAGAGTCTCTGAGTTACCCTCTCCATGCTAAGTGCGAACAGAGCAATGCACAAGTCCTGCACTGCAGTCAGAAAAGAATATATGCATTCTACTTCTGTGTATGTTGTGGGGAAAAGAATTCCCTGACCAGATGAGAAAAAATGATAAAATTACATCTACCAATAGTATTCACTAGCCTTACTTCTGAGACTATTTCATAAACTCAGAGAACACCTAGAAATGATTGCTGAATGGAAAAACACATTTAACTGCAGATCATCACTTTTGAAACCTATAAAATTTCTTACTGGATTTCCATATCAGGAAGCTTTCATCTTTACTCCTTGGAAGTTTTACAGATACTTAGCGGTACTGGAGTTGAGCTTCCTTATGAATAAACTCTGATGTCAGACAAGGGTGCTGTTTCGATGGGGACAGTGTTTTATGAGCGCAGTGAACCACTGCTGAGTGTTCAGTAGATGTGCCCTGTGCTTAAAATGTTCACTGTGCAATGGATAAGTACTCCCATGTCAGGTATCTGCCGTAATTTCATATCCAGGCTCAAGAGAGTATTGAGCTCTGACTGGGATTTCCTCCTGATGCAGAGGAAAACATTAGGAGCACACCAGGGATTCTTACTGTAAGGATGTTAGTATGTTGTACTTCTGGGAAGGAGCAATAAAATATTTGCCTTCTGTCCCTTAAAAGTGGTAAACACTATGGCAAAATTCTGCCTATGTTGGAGACTAAATCCTGAATGGCTGTTTCTGCCACTGGAGAAATTCCCTGTTTCCTTTGTCGCATTTTTCTGTTAGGGAATTCTACAACAGACAGACTTCAGTTGCACCACCTGGAAAACTCTATCTCAGTGGAGAAGAACTACACAGCCTGTCTGAGAGCAAAAGCAATTGTCATCTTCCTAAGAAGATGCTACTGGAATGTGGTAGAAAATGTGATCACTGAGCTACAAAAAGCTGGAATGATTTTCTGATGGTTGGTCAATGAGATAAAAGCCAAGCTCTCTTGATGTGTCCGTGGGAATGACAAAAGGCACTACATAGTATTTTTACATCAAAAACTGTCTAAAATGGCACAGTTATTGCTGTCTAACCATGAACATCTGTTTCCATCTTTCAACAGCCATGGAAGAAGAGCATGGACACGTGTAGGGTTGATTTTTTACCTTGCCCAGTTTTGGAAGATCAGTTGGTCTTTATGTCAGACTTGCCTCCCTAGGAACTGTGGACAAGACATTTCTCCTTACAAACACATCTCTCTCTCTCTCACTACTGAATTTTGACAATTTCATAGAAATCTTCAGTGCTTTGCAGATGCTTGTCATCCACACTCAGTTTTCTAAAAGCCCAAATTTTCACTTGGCCGTCTTGCCTATGGTGTAAATCTGACTGATTTTTTGTTATTGACAAACTCCCCCAAATACCAAAATATCAAAAGCTGAGACTGATACATTTTTGCATAAAAAGCATGTTACTATTATCCTATGGAAGCAACCATTACAAAAACACAGCTACGTGCAAGAGACAAGTGATCCAATCCTGATTTTGTGACGCTGCATTTAAATCTTGGTTTTAGATCTCTAGGGAAACCCTTGAAAAAGCTAATGCTGTTTTTTTGAGTATGTCAGAAGAGGTAGAGAACATCTAGAGTAGTTTTCTAAACAATTAGGTTTCTGCTCTGTGGGCCAATGTAGCATTATCCTCCGAAGTCTTTAGGAAGCTTTGAAAAAGATTCACATCAGGACAGCCATTCTAGATGGTAAGTGCTGAACCCTTTCTCAGCTTTAACTAGGAGTCCTGTACAGAGATATTAAAGAAAAGGCTGGCCCAAATTTGCTGTGTACTCCTTTCTCCAAAGGCAATTTGGAATTAAAGTCTAAAATTCACACAGCTGACTGAAAAGTCTGTTAGTCAAGTCTGTTCCCGGACACCTGGTTGCAATCTGCTGCTATTCTTCAAGACAAAGACTTCTGGGCAGTGGGAGAATGTGCTGAAGCACAGCCCTTGTGGAACATGTGGTAGTCAGCACCTCCACAGCTTGAGCTTTCCAGGTCATTGCACTGCATCAGTCTCTGAGACAGGGTCATTCCCTTCATCTCTCTGATTTCTCTGGAGCTATTGTTTCCCATTCTGCTTTGAATATCATGTCCTTAATGCCATTTTCCCAGGTGTGTGGTCTAGAATGTTTCTGGCAGCAGCATTCCCATTAAGGCTGAGGACATCTTAAGATAATTAGAGAACCAAGTCTCTAGGTGTCCTCCTCATTACCACAAACACTACTTGCCTTTCAAAAAACCCCTGCTGAGAACCTGAAACTCTGGCAATCTTTTCTGCTGACCTTAGATCTGTTTGTGGGGAGTATGCTGGGTCACTTAATCCCAGAGCATGTTCATTTCAGATTCAGCAGCAGCAGGACTTTAGTGAAGAGATTTGCTAGCGTGGTAGTATGCAGTGGACACACCTTCGAAGAACACCCAAGAGACTTTACCAAGCAGGGCATGTCAAATGTTGTGTTTGGAGTTGAGCTAGTGCTTGAGATTATGTATTCAACACAGTCCTAAACCTTCAATTTCTCCTGTTCAGAATCTTATCCACCCAATAACTAATGAAGAAACTTCTCTTTTGATACTTCCACTTCCTTCTGCTCATTATTGTATGCCTGTGCTATGTAAGAACCACATGATTTTGTAATGGGATTTCAACATTTGGTGGCACAGAATTATAAAATTGGAAACTCCCAGAGGCAAAAAACTTTGTGCTTTAACTCCGATTTCCTTGTGAAGTCAAGGTATCTCGGGATTCAGAGTGCTGAGAAAATGCATTATTAAAATACTCAGGTCATATGTGGAGATGTTCACATTAACCATAAACATGTTTTGTATTCTCAGTTCTTCTCAACACATAACATGTGGCCTGTTAATTCCTTAAGTGCTGTTAGCTGCAAAGATGTAGAAATGAATTTCCATTTATGAAGGCATAATCAGGTCATAGAAATTGTTGGTACTCTTAGCTGGATACTGGACTAGAAGGACCTGTCATCACCACACTATGGATAATTTAAATGTGTTTCAGATGGGCTGAACTTAGCTATGAACTCCTAAGTCATTGGCAAATAACATTAAGTAAAATACTCAGAGTTGGTAGTATCCTAGTCAAAAAAGCTCACCAAAAGTCTTTCTGTTCCCTGGTTTTTCTTTCCCACAGGGATTTTTGACAGGTCAAAAAAACCCCACTAACAATGCAAAATTAAAACCAAACCAAAACAACAATAAAAAACAATGAAACAGCCAAACAAAAACCCCGCAACCACAACAACAACAACAACAACTCCAAAACAATGCCCTAAATAGAAATACATTCGTTTGCTACAGAGTTCCAACACATGGATGCCGGTTGTTCATGTGTCAAGATGTCTCCTTTTCTTTTCCCCTAAATAAAAGGAAAAAGGGAGCTGTAATTTTGGATAGTCCTTGTGGCCTGACAGACTCTATGGAGATGTAAAGGTTAATTACGCATCAATGTCTTATTGATTATAAAATGAAAAATCTTGGCATATGCTTAGGAGCAATTTTACTTTATACAATCAAACTGACAGTGCTACCCAATTAAAAATTAATTCTTAACTACTACTCATATGCCTTCTCAATAGATCATAAAAACTAGTGAAACTTTTTCATCAGAATTGTTTCTAACTAAAATGAAATTTCAGAATAATATTGGTACATCTATTTTTAGAGTTGTCTGTGTCTTTGACCTTATCTCTTTCTTCATGAACTTCAATATTTTATGCTGAGTGTATTTGGGGTTTCTGGTTGGTTTTTCTTTTCTGTGACGTTTTAATGGTTGTTTTCACTTTTTGATGTTCTTTATAGTGTTTGTATCCTGAGGATACTCTATTAGCTCATGGGATGGTTTTGACTCAAAGTCCTTGGCATAATGACAACACTATGCACTGGTTTTGGATGGGGTAGGGTTAATTTTCTTCACAATGTCAAGTATGGTGCTGTATTTTGGATTTGTGCTGCACACAGGGTTGATTATACTGAGATGTTTTAGTTATTGCTGAGCAGGGGTTACACAGAGCCAACACCTGCTTTTTGTACTGCCAAGCTGGTGAGGAGTACATGGGAGGCTGGGAGGAGACCCAAACTGGCCAAAGAGATATTGCAGACCATTTGACATCCTGCTCAGTATTTCAAGCAGGGCACAAGAAGGGGGAAGGAGGGGATGTTGGGAGTGATGGCATTTGTCTTCCCAAGTCACTGTGAGGCGTGAACGGACCCTGCTGTCCTGGAGACGTGAAACACCTGCCTGCCCTTGGGAAATGGTGAATGGGTTCCTTGTTTTTCTCTGCTTGTGTGTGGGGGTTTTGCTTCCATATTCAACTGTCTTGCTCTCAACCTGTGAATTTTCCAGATTTTATGCTTCTAATTCTCTCCCCGGTCAATCCCGCTGGTGGGGCAGGGAGAGAGAATGGCTGTGTGTGGTGCTTGGTTGCTGGCTGGGGTTGAACCACAACACAGTCACAGGAGATTCCTCATCTACACAAATGAATCCATTGCTCCCAGTGACTTAGTTGGAACTGCAGAGGAGCCGTGAAGACGGTCTGCAACCCCATAACCAGAGCAGGTACTTGCCAATGACAGATAAGGATTTCTTTGAAATTCTGTTTTTCTGTTCAAAACTTTCATTTGTTTGAGCTGTAAAGTGAGCATTTGAATGCACAAAGGATGAAATCTAAACCTCTGCTAGGACGTTAAGTAAAAGGTTATGTCGATGTGTACTGACATAGGGTCATTGAACCATAGAGTCACAGGATCACAGAATAGTTTGGGTTGGAAGGGACCTTAAAGATCATCTAGTTGCCATGGGCAGGGACACCTTCCACTAGACCAGGTTACTCAGGGCCCCATCCAACCTGGCCTTGAACACCTCCAGGGATAGAGCATCCACAACTTTCCTAGGAAACCTGTTCCTGTGTCTCACCATCTTCAGAGTAAAGAATTTCTTTCCAACATCTAATTTAACTCTCCTATTGTAGTTTAAAACCCTTCCCCCTTGTCCTACCACAATTGGCCCTACTATGATGCTGTACTTCATAGATTTCAGAAATCTCTACCTGAAACACCATCAAGACTACTTTTTCTCCCCCAGAATTTCACAAAACATTACAAGAGAACTTATTTTGCCTTTTTCTTTGGCTTTTTATGCTTTTTTTTTCAGTGAAAAAGGTATTTTCATTCCTTTTTTTGGCATGAAATTTCTGGGATAAAAAAACCAACCCAGTGCTATTTGTTGACAAAAATAGCTGAATGTACAGCTTTTAACCTTGAGGAATGCAGACAGTTAAAGGATATTGAGATTCCTAAAGATACCTTCCCATTTTTATGTTCTATCATTGAATGTTAATAATGGATGTGCCTTGCAAGTTTTGGAATGCAATGTCATATGTCTGAAAGCCGAGTATCACAGATACAATATTTAAATTTATTTTGATTAGAACTCACTGTACCATGTCATGTATACTTCTCCTTTCTGGATGTTGTATAACCATGCAAATTATTTCAATAAAAATAATTTTCTATGTAAGGAAATAGATACTCCTGAAAGCACAGTACCATATTCCTGTCCTTGGTCTGGAATTTAGATCCTGTTTTCTCTCATAAATGGATTAAAAAACCCAAGAATATATAATGTCTGTAGGAGTAAAGCATGTGTTCTGAAACTCAAAAACATTTAACTTTCTCTTTTTTTCAATAATATCTCATTTTAGAGCTTGCCATCAGAATGAATGCATGGTTTTTTACTAGCATTCAGTTATTTTTTTCCTGCATTCTAATTGTGTTTGCATTTTTTTTCATTCAACACATTTTTTCCTTTAGTCAGACAAGTCCATCTGGTCTGTGTCAAAACTATGTTTTACTTGGGGAGGTCTTCATCAGTTTCTTCCATTAAATGAGAATCTACAGGGCAGTGTGCTGACAGCCTGTGTAACAACTCAGAGGCTTCTGTTCACTAAATAAATTCTCTATGTGTTGAAGAAATAGTAAACTTTCTTTCCCAAAATTGTGTCTGTGACATGATCAAGATATTCCCAACATTAAAATAACTGTGCCATGATTAGGACTTTGATTGCTAATAATGATCATGATTATCACCATAAAGGCTTTTTTTATTCATACTTAATCAGCTAACAATCCTGACATTTTTCTTTGTCACACGAAAGGTGTTTTTTTTAAGTGATTGAGACTACTAGATTCATTTATATGCCAGACATTAAGAAGGAGTGATAAATATGCCAATGCTATGTTAGAGAAACTGAATTCTCTGTTACTGGATGTTGAGATTAGGCACCTTTTGAAAGTACTAGAGACACAGCCACTCTTGCTCCCATATTAGGACAGGAGAAAAAAGGTGTGAATTATTTGTAGGATTCCACAGACTTGACAAGGAGCTGGAGCTAGAGATCTGAAGGCCATCTGAAATGGTGGCAGAAAGCAGTTGTGATGGAGTGTAGCTTTAACAGCTGTGGTATCAAACACAAACCCAAGATGCACTTCTACTCTTGACGGTGCAAAGCTCTTTGTACTCTCCAGCTCATTCAAGAAGAAAGGAAAGGAGACAGCTTTCTGAGCACATGCTTTCTTACCTACATTGAAACTTGGAGTTTCGTATGTTTCATATCCTTTTTCTCTTAGTCTGTTTGTCATCCAGAAAAAAATAGCAAAACACCAAGAAACCCTTGTTTAGCATCTAATTCCATACTAAATTGATAATTCTGGGGAGCCTTTCAGCCTGAGGATCACTGCTCAGCCCAATCTCTTAACCCAAATGTAACCTCACCAAGTGTTTGTACAGAGTTCTAAATTTTCCTTCCAAATTCTGCCAAGAGGAGCTTCATAAAAGGGAAGGCATTTCAGCAGGCTTTGCCTTTATTTATTTCTGTGGGGATTTCACAGTATTTGGGGATTTCTCAGTATTTGACGTTCTTATTGTCTAAAATCCCAGATTAGTCCTGTTCTTCATTAACTTTCTTGTGATTCATAGCATCCTCTTTTCCTAGGCACTTGGTAATTTACAATAATGGGTTTAGATCATGATCCTCTACTTCTTTATTATTGTCAATACTGAAAAGTTAATTTCAAATGAAAGAAGTATATAGCTTTACTGTAATATAGAAATACTTGATATTCACTGTTGCAAGTTATGAGCTGTATTTCTCATGGTGGCAGATAAAATAGAAAACTTGCAAGACAAAAATGTTCTAACAAGAACCAAAAACCCTCATTGCCTTGGGTATATAAAGATATGCTAAGGTAACTCATGAGTCAAAGTAAAAATTACATCTGATTATATGAACAGTTCTTTACGTTTGATGAATAAATCAGGACAGATTCTCATCTTCTTATGCTGAGTAGCTTCACAGCAGAAACCTACCATGCCTTCAGGGAAACAAGGCGCTCCTGAGCAAGATAAAGTGCACAAGGACCTTTACGATCATGTTCCTGTGTTACTAGGGGATGGTAAGGTCATTACTCCTTGTGTAACATTTCTGTAGGTGCCTGGATTCTGAAAAGGGTATTATGGGTTAGTTTCTTGTTGGCATTTAACCTTTGCGATCAATTTGGGATTTTTTTCCTTCTCTTGGAATTAAATGCACTGGGACACTACCTGGTGATACCATGAAGAGCTGTGAATCAGAATTTATCAGTCTTTCTAAGTGCACTGTAACTCTCAGGAAAATCTTAAGTTGGTTCACACTTTATTCTGCAATGTTCTCTACGTAACCATGTTCTCACAGTTACCATTTTTCCGTGCTATTCTACACCGGTTCATTCCACACATTTTGTGGTTACAATGTTACTACCTTTCAAAAGGCCAAGTGATAAGGGGATAGCAAAAGAATCTGCCTCATATGTCATCTGAAAAAGTAATCAGGACTGAAAAGTACTTTCAGTCCAGTGTAAAGAGTTGTTAACTGCATACCACTGATACAATTTGAGTTTGGGGACATTTCTGTAAGAGACGATTCAGATTTGGCAATCCAACAGCATAAAGCCATAGCCTATAAATGGAATTCTTTTATTTGCACCTACTTTTATATATTTAAAAAGTTATTTAATTAATTTTTCACTGTTGTTTTCAGATAGTTTCCATCCTCCTTCTGATCGTAAGGCGTATGCAGCCAGTTAAAAATACTCTTATACAACAACTCGTTTCATGTAAGAGAACATGCTTTCCATTAGGAGGCTAAGTTATTGTGACTGTGTGCTTTAACATTGGCTTTCACCTTTTTTATGCTGTCACCAGAAATTACCTTAAAAAATGCTTTTCAAGCAAAAATATTAGTGGTCCTTAAACAAGTGCCCCGAAGTTCATTTGGCATCCTTCATCACAAGTTGCAGAAATAATTGGATATTTAGACTCTAACTAAGGGAAAAATGAAATGACACTTTCAGCTGCTGTCCAAGGGAAGAGCCTGGTATAAATGACCCAAACTCCCAAACTAGTTCTGCCATTCATTGAGGTATTTCAATTAGGAAAAATCACATTCTGTACTTCAGCAAGGACAATTCTGTAAGCAGAAGCAGCAAAATGGGCAGGAGAAAGAACCAGATATAATGAGAGTCTTTTCCTGCAGGCTTGGAAAGAGTTACTTAGAGCACTAGTGCTCCTATGGAGAAAAAGAAGATCTCTCTAAAACATGGATAGAATTTTCAGGAGGGGATTTTACTATCAGCCACTGTTACCACTTGGAGCTGTGCAGGGAGCTGAAGTAACCACAAAAGCTCTGTGAAATACAAACCAGGTCACTGTAGTTAGGACCTTCTTAGGTCAACCTTCTTGGGTGCTTTTTTGAACATAACTCCAAGAAGTATGATAAATCTATTGTTGTAATGATCTAACCTTGTAGCTAGAAAGGTTTAACATTCTAAACAGTTGAGTCTCTGCTTAAAGTCAATTATCACCCCATAATAAAGGCAATAGTGGAAAACCTGAGGGTCCTTTTCCTTAAAGAAATAGTAGCATATTGCTTCAGTCTGTAGAACTACCAGCTTCACCTCCACCTTTTAGATGAAAGTACTTTCTGTCGAGTAAAATCATGATCATCTTCTTTCTGTCCAACAGTGATGGTGGGAAGGATCCCATCATGCAGATAGGGGAAATGCTAATTTTTTACTAATCCTGGAGGAACAGGAAGTCAAAAGTCAGACAAAGAAAATAGATTGTTATTTTCTTCTCGTGAACATTCAGAGAAGTGCCGTGTTACCCCAAAGAGGAAAGGTGTCTACATCAGACCATCATGTTCTTTTGTAGCTCTGCTGTCATCAGTAGGGAAAATAAAATCACACAGCAGAGGTGTCATTACTGCCCACAGTACTGGGTGGAAAAAAACTGCTATTGAGAATAGTGCTTTTTTCCCCCCTTATATTCCGAGAAGTGGCATGAGTCAATTATGTTTTATTAATACACAGACATTATATTACAGAATATTTAGGGACAAAAAATTTATAATAAATATTGATACATTAAAGTTTAGCAAAACAAAATTAGTCTTTTATACACTCCTTTTAACAAAGCCTACTGACCACATGGAAAGGAGACTGTACTAATAGAATTTTCAAAAAATAGTACTTTGGTGGTATAGATTAGGTAGGATCTATCTGAGCCAAATTGAATCTGTGGACCATTTCCTACATATTATGGAGACACAAGATTCTGCCCTAATTGCACAGAGTTAGTCAGTATTAGGTCGGCAACTGTGTTCCAAGAGAGCAGACATATTTTAAATTAAGTAGAGTTTCAAGGTGACAGAAACAGTTAAGAAGTGAGACAGCTAAGAAGGCATTGTTAATAATAGATATGATTGTCAGCAAGGAGAAAGAATTTTCTTTTTAATGTCACAACCAATATTTCCTAATTAAAAGAAGAAAAAAGTAATTTTCTGAGAAAGAGACATTCTTAACAAATTTACCAAGAAAACATTCCAGTCATTGTGCTAGTTTGAGCTAACATAATGACAGTTTATTTTCATAAATACAATATACAGCATCATGAGACTGTGGATATATGTCTTTCAAATCTGAGAAGTGCATGTCACAGCCACACCAAACAATAATTATAAAACACAAACGTACTGAAAACAACAAAATTATGCAAAACTTATAGTCATCAATGATCATTTAAATTAACAATACCCAAAAGTTCACAAATTCATAGTAACACATTGATACTAGTGTCAACTTGTAATAAATACATCGTAGTATTGTAATGTATTGAATTCTTGTCTATCACTTATCACAGGTCATGACATAATTACATGTGGCACTAGTCTATGACATAAGTAACAGAGTTCAATATATTTACTATTCAGTAACTACAATCACTAACATCAGGAATAATTATGTCCTGAAATTATTTTAATCCCCTTCTGTGTATGTTAGCACATATAAGTACACTTCTCTATTTGAGTTAAATTATCTAGTAAAATTACTGGCAATATTCACTTTTTGATTATCATGCTCATATTTGAAAACCTTATGCAAAATCCTTTGAAACAGCTTCTATAAAATTTGGAGCAGACATGAGTATTGTAAATGTGCAAATGATGGCAAAAAGGGTAAATGCAACCAGACATAATCTGTCTATGACAGCAGCTGCAAACTTCCACTCACTGCAGATCTCTTCACCCTCATCTTGTTTCCTGAACCGCATTGCTATGAACTGGACTTCCTCCAGGATCTTCACCATGACTGGAAGAGTATCCATTAAAGCTTTCTTTTGCACAAGCTCAGTATCTTCTGCTAAGGGGCAAGTCACCTTCCCACCCTTGCTGCCCAGGTCGTTCTTCTGGGGGCAGCACGGGCTGTCCATGGCATGGTAGCTGTAGATGGTGTTGCCATTGCTGGACTGGTGCCCGGGAAGGACGTTCACCTCCATGCTGTTTACGCTCAGGTGGTGACTGGAATAGCTGTATTTGCAGGAGAGGGGCTTTATATTTTCCCCAGGCTTTTTCATTCGTAAGAACCAAGCACACCAATTCAGCAGGATGACGCGGACCTGAAAGAGAGTTACCATGGCAGGAATACAGGGGACTCTTCGGCATTTCAAAAGTTTTTGAAACATTTTGTGACTATTGTAGTTAGGCTGCACAGTCTCTTAGAAATACTGATGGATTTCTGTGTTCTCCAGCTATCTGCTTTCAAAACGTTTCTTTGAGGGTATAGCTTTTTATCAAGGATGGCCTTTTTTTGGATCTCTCTTGAACACAATGCCCACTCAGCTTATCAAGCAAAAGAGCCGTAAAATCTTACTTTACAAAATGGTTCTTGAAGGCCCATCTTTATCAAACAATCCCAGATCTCTGCAATTGAGCAGGCAGCACAAAACTGGCTGTATGGTTTTCAAACACCTCTCAGATTGTAAGGAAAGAGATACAGTTAAATATTTTGGGGGGCCAATGTTTAGATTTTTCTGAAAAAAATCCCTATATGACAGATTCTAGAACATTTCCCACCCCTGTTCCTGTTGTTTACATCTAAATAAAATATGGTTAACCTTACCTTGGTTAGGTGTTGGTGGTTTTTTGAAAGCTATTTTACACTCCTTTGAGGAGTTCAACCACATAATACAGCAAGCTTTTTCTCAAAAGAGTAAATCAATTGCATTTAGCAGTTCAAAATTTGAGTGCTGCTATCAACTGCTGTCATTTCCCTGTGTGCTGGTGCATTACAAGAATGCTCTAACCTGCACATGGCAGATTGTGCCTCATGTGTTTCTTGTCAAGGTCATTAAGTGAGCCAACTCCAGAGAGTGCATCCAGAATTTTTTTCCAGTGAACAGATCTTCAGATGTTTTGTCTGAAATCTGGGCCTGCTAGAATTCCTATTTGTAACTTTTTTAACTGAAAAAGGCAGGAAAAAGGCTGTGAATTCAGTAGTGTCTTGTGCGAAGAGCAGCGAGCTAAATCAGCAAAATCTTGTAATTACAAGATCCTCCACGTGTCACACATACAAAATGGACATTTGCAACGTGCTTGAGAGAGACCTTCCATGCAGACAGGCCTCTTTGATGACTTTATCATCCTGGTTGCAAGCCAAGTAATCTGACATCAAGGAGATAACAGATGTGGCCTCTGGTTTCTCTTCTGAGCCTTGACTCAGAAGGACACCCTGTGTAATCCTGCTCCTGTTGCTTTGGTCATGTTTGACTTGGGACCACATTTTGCCTCCAGAGCTGTTCCAGATGCAGGAAAAGCTGACTCCTGTGTTTGCACACTACAGATACAGGAATGGGGAAATTACAGCTAGCATTTTGAGTTCCTGCTGTAATCGCAAGCACGATTTCAGAAAGAAAGATTAATAACCACAGATAGGAATAATAATAATCATAATAATAACAACAACAACAATAGCAAAAGCCAACGACCAGTGAAAGGCAGTTAAAGAATTTTTAAATTTTGCAATGTGAGCTCCTCTAGGTCACAGCTCTGTGCCATTTTCTGTGAGCCATTTTGCTTCTCTCCCACTAATAAATGTTTTGCTCATCATTGTCATGGTCTTGGCTGGAATAGAGTTAATTTTTTTCCTAGTAGCTGGTACAGTGTGGTGTTTTAGATTCAATAGGTGAATAATGCTGATAAAACACAGATGTTTTAGTTGTTAGAAAGTAGTGCTTACTCTGAACCAAGGGCTTTTCAGTTTCCTGTGCTCTGCCAGTGAGCAGGTGCACACAATGCCATGAGGAAGCATGGCCAGGACAGCTGACCTGAACTAGCCAAAGGCATATTCCAAAAGGATATAAAGTGTGGGGAGTTGGTTGGAGACTGTCAATTGCTGCTCAGAACCAGGCTGTGCATCAGTCAGCAGGTGGTGAGCAATTGTATTGTGCTTCACTTGTTTCTCTTTCATTTTATTACTCTCTCTCTCTCTCTTCCTTGCTGTTATTATTATATTTTTGTTATTCATTACTATAATTAATATTATTCATATTATTAAATTGTATTGTTTCAATTATTAAGCTGATCTTCTCTCAACCCACAAAGTGTTGGAGTTTTTTTCTGATTCTTGTCCTAACGAGGAAAGGGAGGTAGGGTGTGAGCAAGTGGCTGTCTGGTACTTAGGTGCTGGCTGGGTTTAAATTATGACAGTCTTGAAAGACTGTTTTCCCAATATTCATATTATTTTGCTTTAAATATTTCATTATTTCCTCCACAGTCACCACAAACAAATAGTAACCTATAGTGTTGCAGCCTAAAAAACTGATTCTGCTTTTAATTGAACTTACTTAATTACAATGTGTTCAGGCTGCTCTTGGACACAAAATAGGACAACACGAAATAAAATAAAGGTCTTAATTGCTAGCAATGTATCAACAGTGTCAGCTGCAAAGGGGAGAGAGAAATTAGTTCTCCAGGACTGTGAAATTCCAAAACACTAAGTCAGACAAGCTTTTTTATCAGAAAATGTTAATACGTCTGCTTTAACTCTGAAAGGAGATGTGAGGCAAAAAACCACTTTAGTATAGGAATGATGCTTTTTCTTTCAACACAGAGTTTTTACTCCTTAGGGAAATTACATTTATAACTACAGTCAAACCCATTTCCCATAGAAAAATAAATACCCAGAAGACAGTAACACAGCTTTTAATTAGCTTGGATTTCAAATGCCCTATTTCTTTGAAAACACAGACATTCAGGCATCAATATGTTCTTGTCATACCAATTAATTCAAGAGACAGCTGCAGGACACAGGTTTTTAGAGAACAGCTGAGTATGATCATATACTCTCACCTGAATTGTCATATATGGGTTTCTATGAAGGAAGTACATGAGTACAGCTGCCTTCAGAGGTCAACATCCCTTCTGTGAGCCTCTCCTAACTATAATGCAGCTGTGCTGCTAGCTCCCATTACAGCCACCTGCCTGGCCTAGGCCAGAGCAGAGAGTCTCCAGTTAAAGCTCTCTTGAGAAGGGGTATCTGCACCTGAGCAAAACTGTGCATGTCCAGGTTTGAAGCCTATCAGAAGAGAAGCCTGAAACATAACAAACCTGATTTAGGCACAGCAAAGAGCCAGAGTTCTCTTGCCTTTTCCCACAAAACCCCTTCTTCCCTCAGTGCTTGGTCTCTCCATGTCTCTTTCCTATGCAACAGTCTTGGCTGTCAGCAGAGAAAGGTCAGTTGAGCTTTAGTCCATGCCTGATGTTATCTGCTCCCAAACAGCTCCTTAGCCAGGTCTTCTTTAGTGCTCTTTTCCATGCTGGCTCAGCAGACATTATTAAAGTGTCAAACAGCCAGCAGCTCTCACTTCTCAACTGAGCAGCCAACAAATGCCCTGGCTGAACACCTTGGATTTAAATTCCTCTCTTGGAAAAAGCTGGTTTGTAAGTCACCAGAGATTATTGGAAAGGAAGCCACAATTCTAAGCAGTGGCATAAGGGAAGTGAACACCTACAGAGAGCATAAACTCTGCAGGCATTCTCCTCCCTCTTCTGTTGCAAAGTGCAGGCACAGACCCCTTGAGAGACAGGCAGGGAAAATAAACTGCTCAACTGTAAATGGTTTAGAAAGCAGGTGTTTAGGAAGTGCATCCAGTCAAATCTTCTGGGTCTGCAGAAGCTCCCACACATGCCCAATTGTCCAGTGCCTCCCCCTGCATCTCACTCCAGCAGTCAAATCCATTTAAGCAGGAGGTGAGAACAATCCTGTAACAATATCCAGTTAATCAGGGTCAGAGTTCGCAATAAACTGATGCCTGGCTCTGACAGGAAGAGGAGGTTGCGGGAAGTAAGTGGATGGTAAAGGCAGCTGCTGGTACTGGAAAAGCAAAAAAATTTCATGCACAAAAAATTCTTCTTTCTTAAGTTACTTCTTCACTTCAGATTGGTTTTTTTTACTGAGCAAAAGTCATTCAAGATGTATCTGTAAGAAACACCTGACACAGGGGGACAGGCAAAATAGAAAAAAAAAAAATAGAGACTGACATGAATTCTAACAACTGAGCCTTCTAACAACTGAGTCTTGTAGAGTAAAAATGCCTACTTTTGTGGGGTCAGCCTCTTCCCTACACACTTGTCATTCACTCTTTTCCTCTTGAGATCCCTCAGCCCTATCAGCTTGTCTGGTCTACAGCTTTTACAGTCTATCATCTGCACTTCCCAGTAATGCTTTCCACAGTTTGTGCTTCCTGATGGCATGTTTTGTAATGTGTGCCAGTTCAGCTGTCAGGCCACTGAACAAGGTTCCTCCTGAGCGAGAATTCGGAGCACACTGTGTTTCCAGCCAAGAAAACAAGAGACTCATAGAGAGCAAGAGCTGGCTTGCAGGGCCTTGTGAGAAGGTCTAACATGAGCCATTGTGTCTGGGCTCCTCAAAAAGCAGACAAAGAAATAAAATTGATTAATAAATAAAATGGGGTCTGTACACCGCTGCAGACTCTGTCCATGTAGACATCTAAAGCATGTTTCCCCAGATTTGTGCCCTCAGGTTTTGCTTACAGGAAGGTTCATCCAGAATTCACATTTTCTGCTGCCTTGAAAAAAAGAGGTTTTTAAAACACACAGCAGTTTGGGAAATAATTGTAAGTATGCTTAATTGTTATTGGACTTTTAAAAAAAATTGCACCACCATTGAAGCTGTAGAAAAGAATTAGAAAGCAGTTCTGAACTTGGGCTGACATTGGTAACCATGTGATATCCAATTATCCAGCATGTCAGGATAATTGTGTAGCATGACAAATGTGGTGAGCAAGATACCAGAGGATGCTGTACAATCAGACTCCTGTGAAAACAGGATGGTAGATAGCTGAGTGTGATTATTTGTATCCACTTCTGCTTTTGTTCTTTTTCATTTTGTAAACACAAGCATACCTTGCCTATTCTAAAATCTATTAGGAAAAGGAGAGGGGGGGAAAAGCATAATTTTCTTTTAACTTGAAAATCTAAAGGAAACATTCCATTTGAAAGCCAGCTGGCATTGCTGCCAGGCCTCACTGGGCTGACAAAGTGTGCTGCTGTAGAGAAAAGAGGGTCTACATGCTAATGCACTGGGAATAGATCAGATGGAAGCAGACAAACTCCCCAGTAGAGACTAATGTTTGTTTAGCACATTCTGTCAGTACTGGTGTCTGCTGGATAAGAAATCAAAGATACTGCCCACAGGATTAGCACTAGCAAAGTGGGTGCTGAGTGAGATTACTTTGTCATGACTCAACCATTCCATCATAAAGTTAAAAAGAAAGGCCAAATAGGAGGAACTAATGGAGAATAAGAGAAATTGGTTTTAGTGGGAAAGACAAGTATGCTTGTTCTTTCCCTTCAATTGTAAACGTGTCAACTACGCTGTTTGTAACTGACTCTTCAGATTAATGGAGAACAACTTCTGCCTCTCACCTACAACAAGTTTACTCTAGCTTCTAGACAATTTTCTTTCAGTAGTAACTTGCTGAATGTTTACCACCAAAGCTGCTTACCCATTTGGGCATCTTTCCTGCTTGGGGGTCATGATGGTGAAACTGCAGAACCAGCACTGTAACCACCACAGACAGACCAACGATGACCATGATGCTAGCAAAATACTGAGCTGCAAGCAAAAGGAGGACTTGGTTAAGGCGGGGGGAAATACAAAGAGCAAATAATATTCCTTGGCCATGCCTCGTGATCTACACTTGAGAAGCACTGCATCACATCTGAACACCCTCTTCTCTGGTCTGCTGCACTGGAGCATTTGAGGAGTGTATCTGCTCAGCTCCCTCCTCTCCTGTGAGGGAAGGGCTGGAACAAATGACAGGTGAAAACTGTTTGGTTTTTATCCCTGAAGAGGAGTGTAGGGCCTCATGGTAAGAACAGCTTTGTGCCTGCTGCCAGGACAGCGAGAAGTTGAGCTGACAACACTCTCTGAACACCAGCATTTCCAGTCCTAGGCCTCCCGTGGTACCAGCAGAGATTCTGGAGGGAGATTTTGTCCTCATGGTGCCTCTGGATCCCTTCAAAAACTGTCACCAGTTCCCCACCTTTGCCCCACTACTGCTCACAGGTGATTAGGCATATTTCTCATTACTCTTCTTAGCCCGCAAGACCACTTCTTCTAGTCTCTATGAAAGCACACCACAACCTTCTTGAATGCTAAATTTAAATCTCCTGTGCAGGAAAGAAATCAAGATCTTGAAAGCCAGAACTGAGGATTGAAGCCATATCTCCTAAGTGGCAGTAAAGCTTCCTTGTGCCAGGAGTGAGGTTGATACACTGGAGTGTAAAGCAGAATTACCCACGGGGGTAATGACATTTGAAGGTTTCAGTGGAAAAATACCAGAGAGCATTACTGTTGGCTGTTATAATGGTGCAGTGTGGGAGAGCACATCACACTGCCCCAGACTGCAGCCTCTTCCAGCCCTCCCTCCCACAGCTCGAAGGAAAAGTAAAAAATTCAATCATAGCTCCAAAGCAAGTTTTGCTCTGTCTGTGTTTCTCAATACCAAATGCCACTGCTTCAGGAGCAAAAAGCTTGTTCACAATAATGAGGTTATAAGGCCTTCCTGAGAACAACACTACAATTGCTTCAAGAGGTATGGCTTTTCATGACAAAATGAATTATGTATCTAGATTAGAAGAATAGTCCCAAGGGTAAGATGAATTTAAAGGTCTCTGTTGCACTTATTCATAGAGAGGAGAGTCAACTAGCAGGCAGAAGCAGAGTAAACCAGGCTTCAGGGAAGCTGTTATATGTCCCATGTAATAGAAACACGGCAGTGTTTATATTGTTGGTTTAATTACTGCTATGAGTCACTAAATAACATCCTTAAATTCTATGCATTTTGATGCCACCAGATCTCAAAGGCCTGAAATGGTCCATTCAAAATGGCTTTAGCCAAGATTTTTCTTATATCCTTGGAAAATCAGCCACCTGGTTAAACTTGGAAACAACCTGATAATATCTGATTCAAGATCCTAGCCAATGATTAGCAGAGGAATTGACACTCCCAGGTTTTTTTATGCTGTAAACCCAGGAACAGATGTCAGGAAACTGCTGTGTAGATCTGCTAGTAAATGGAAAATAGCTCTCTCAGGACCAGACTGGGAACCAGAGAGGAGCCAGGAACCCATAGAGAAAGATATTTTATAGTTTTGCCCAGTAGTAGTCAAGGAAGAGGTTGGGGGTGTCATCTGCATCTTGAGGTGGTGAAGTGGGGTGCTCCTGTTCAAGGTACACTGAAGTCCTCAGCTGGAAAGTAAGGAAGGAGGACATAGTGAAAGGTACTTGAGCCCTTTGTGTTAGTGTGAGGCAGTCAAATGCATACAAGATATCTGTGAAGTTGGGCAGGTAGATTTATGCCTCCCAGGTAAGTGCAGGTGCTGTATTCAGAGAGAAAGTCGAAGTCCTGGAAATGCCCAGGACTTCTCTAAGGTTGGATTTTGCCAGTCCTGAAGAGACAACAGTGAAAGTGGAGGAAGAAGACAGCAATGACTGGCACAGCTGCTGGTCTTTCACATCTCTAGCTGGAGATAGGATGAAGGCTGTTGCCTCCTTTTCTGTGACAGGAGAAGGTAGAATTAATAGCCATTGGTCACAAAGGAATTGCTAGATCATGTGCCCATGTGTCTCTTTGAAAACATGACTGTCCTTACAATGTAGAACCAGACAGGGATGGCCAAGACCCCATGTCTAGACTCAGTGACCATTCATCTGTAAAGGAAGGAAATGCCCCAGAACTCAGCGGGTATGTTCACGAGGCAAAATACTCCTGCCTCTGAAATGATATCCTTACTTGGCATTTTCTGATCTTTCCTTTCAGGGTTTAATCTTACATCCTCTTTTTCCTGGCAGCAGAAAAACATAGTCTTCCTGCAGCAGGAGAGCTGGTGAGGAAAACTCCAGTGCTGTCTTCCATGCACCCCCACTAAAAGCATGGCCCAATCTTCCAGTCTGCTCATTTCTGTTCCTGACAGTCTTTTGCCCTCCCACCAGCAAGGTCACACCCATCACTTGGTGACAGCTCCAAGGGCAGCTGTCCCTGTTCACCTCTAGCATCCCCTCTGATTATGACCATGACTCGGCTTTCTCCAGCAACCCTGTGAGCAGAGAAGCCTTGCTGCTGAAAAGATCAAGCTACAACGTTCATGGATAACACTTCCCTTGGAGCCACGGGACTGCAATCTTCACCCACTCTACTCCAGCCCCACACTGCCCTGAATTAGCAAACTCTATTTCTGGGTCTCCACTGATGTTGCTGAGCACAGAAATAGGATGCTCTCCTGTGAGGTGGGGCATGGGGGAGACAAGTAATAAGCTTTGGTCTCCCAAGCAACATCCTCGGCCTAGCCACCAGACCTTTTCTGGCAGTATTTCAGGAACCATCCTAAATCCAACAGCATTTATCCATTTAGCGCTTTGAAGCTGTTGCTCCCACAAAGTCCTATGCCCATGTGAGTCTGTTGGCAGAGGTAAATGCAAATCTGATTTTACAAAGAAGCTCAGCCCCTTTCACTTTAGCTGCAGGAGAGAAATGCTTAGCAACTCTCACTAAGCATCTCTCTGTGTCCTACTTGTAACTCCTAGTTACTAGGTCAGCTTGGAGTCTCTAACAATTCCCTTCACTGTGGGAAGTGTCAGAAACAGCAATTCCAGATCAAGATGCATGTGAAAGACCAGGGATCTGGTTGCTGTCAATTCAGCTGCTCTGAGGCACAGCTTGGAAGTGACTGACACATTCTGGAGGGGAGGTAGTTCATTTGCACTCTGTCCTGGGTAGCTGCCACAGGCCATGAAAATGGACCAGAAGATCTGTGTTTGGAGTCCCTCAATATCCATGACTTACACAGCAACATTCCTCAGGGATACTGAGGTCTGTACTGGTCACTTCTAAATGCTCTTCATAGGTTTTAAAACTTGCATGGTGCTTTCTTCAGCAGAGGTGTGTGAACAAAAAAGCTGTTTTGGATGCTTGATTGATCTTCAAGAAGCATGAAGTATTTGCTCTTATACAATTGGTTTGCTTTCTTTTTTTGCCAGAGGCATTATGTAACATACTATCTGGACAGCAGTTTTAACATCTAGGAGTTGTCATCCTCTGTCCCAGCACAATCAGAACATGATCAGGTGCTGTTGTCATAACAAATATGGATCTAATAAAACCACAAATAGTCAGAAGGTCTTCTAAAAAGTCAGTGAGAACTGCCATTTGTCCTTGCAGGCATATTCTGGTGTCACCTATATCAGGATGGCAATGATTTGCAACTCATAATTTGAAGAGCATTCAGTACCATTTTTGGATGTTTTGTGTCATTATCTGATGTTAGAGAAGCACCTTAGGATTATTTTAGAGATGTTTTGGAAGACATACTGCTGAAGCGGAACTGGATTAACTTCAAGGACTGATTAGGAACAGGGTAAATAAAATCCCTAGGATGAATGTTTTGCCTTGATTTTGTCACTGAACAGTGATATCATATATCATATCATATCATATCATATCATGTCAGCAGTTATCATATGATCCAGATTTGTTACTGCAGTCAATCACAAGAGAGACAGAACATCTGCATTGTGATCAGTTACAGTCTTGTTCCTGTGAAATCCTAGGGGAAGGAGGAAAGTGCTGTGCTTGGGCATTCACATTGATCAAGCTGGATGTTGGATGCCTCCCACTGGTGTTCCTGTTTCTATTCAACCTTTTCAGAAAATACCAAGTTTTTCATGTGAAATGAATAACTGGTTTAGAGCCACTTTAAGTGCGGTAATTTCAGTTGTTCAGGGCTGAATGTTTTGTGCTTCTCGAGAGCTCAGAATGAGATATTCACTGCTCTTCCTTCTGGAAATGGTCCAGGTTAATGAACTGAAGCCTGTGGAGGTTGCTGAAAACCGCAGACACCAGCAGAGGGGCTTGCAAACACCCTTCCTTTCTATGGTAGGGACCAGGCCTGGTGCTGGGCAGATGCTGTGGCAGTCTACAAAGGGCAATGGCAGAATTACTTAGAGGCCAAGAAAAAACATAGAAGAGGAAGTCTGTGAGTTACTGTTGTACAGAGACAGCAAAGAAATACAGAAGAGGACATCTGATTATGGTACTTGTGTTTTGAAACTCTTCATCTCCCACATGCTTTTGAAGAATAGAAGTAGGAGTTTGAAAACTAAAACTGTTCTCTTGTTTTGTTTGTTTGTTTGGGTTTTTTCTGTAAAGAAAAAACATTCAAGACTCTTGGCTTTGGGAAAAGCATCACTGGTTGTGGGGTATGAAACGGTAAGAGCTGCTGTGAATGAGAATTTCTATTTCATGAAAGAGATTGGGCAGGTTCCTGATTCTGACAAGGTACAGGCAGGACCATGGAAGGATAGGGGGGCAAGCACTCCAAAAACTCAAAAAGAGGCAGAGTAAAGTGAGGTGGCATCATCTGAGAACATGCAGGAAGATGACAAAAAATGTAATAAGAGATGAATTATCTCTCTCTAGTCAGAACAACTAATGCCTTATGTTCATAACTTAAAACAATCTGTAAGTCCTGAAGGTGACAAAGCACCACATTGCTTCCCTGTCCTAGTCATTTGCAGTCTCATTTGCTGTATGACTAAATGCAAGAAATCACCCCAAGCATCTGCTGCAACAGTACTTATTTACAGTGTAAAGTGTTCATGCTTACTGAAATAGCGTAAGCATGGTAAGCAACAGCAAGGAGGGGACACAGCTGGAAAATAACATCATAATGGAGCCCTAAGCAGCAAGTAAGTATTGTGATTTTTAAAAAAGCAAGCAGAGGAGCTCAGAAAAATAAGACAGAGAGAAATGCAGTTTTGCTAACTGGAGATGGAGATAACTTTATTTTTATTGTGCTTTATTTGATACATCCAGCCAAAATGTCAAGCATCACATGGATGTTAATCATAGGAAGTGACAGTTCCTCATACTTATGAGTCTCATGTTCCCCTTTCAAACATTGTCCACATACCAGCTTCCTGGCATTCCACACTTTCTGCTATAAACTCCTTCTAAAGCAAAACACAGACTCCTGATCCAAAACCAGTGGTGTTATTTTGGAGGGAGCTGGTAGAAAATAAGGATTTGCTGCACTTTGGAATTATTTTGGCAGGGAAAACAATCAGAAATTATTAACCTGTGCAAGGAATTTCCTTGAATTGCAAGGTGTAAAAAGTGTTTATAGAAGAAACAAATCATCTGATGGCATGAGATATTTGAACACCTCATTTCAAGATTTGGCTTTTGGGCAGAAGCATGCCCTACCTGCTTTGACAAAGTACTTTGAAAGTGATACTTCCTCAGAGCATGGGCTAGGACGGACAGAAAGCTGCTAAGTCAGAGCTTATTGCAGCTTTGGTCTAAAGCTGAAAGAGTCCAGCCATGGGTGCTGCTGGTTGTTTTCCTGTGTGACTGTACCTTCTGGGCAACCTGGGGCCTGAACTCAAGCCCTGCAGAGCTTCCGATCAATACAAGCGCAAAAAACTGTGTGAAGTTTTCAAAGCAGGCATTTTAGGTTCTGTCTCTGCACGGTGCCACCCTGTCCTCACAGTGGTGAGAATGCAGCACAGTAAACCAGAGGTGAATGCAAGATGCATGTGGGTGGGTGAAGTAGGTTCCTTACAGCCTGTGTCTCACTGGAGAATGGGACAAGAGGTGGACCTGCGGCTTACTAGCACTGGGGACTGTTTTTTCCTTACAAACAAAGCATCTGGTGCTGGAAGCAGACAGCATCACATCAGGAGGGGGGAAGTGCAGACAGCTACAGATTTTTCAGTGCCATGTGGCCCCAAAAGTTTTGCCCCTCTGGAGGTGATATTGCAGGCAGGGGAAAAGAAGAGTCAGGAAGATATGCTGTTTTCGCTCTTCACTGGCTTGACCTAAATCTTCCAGAGCAATGGCTTTTGGTCATGTCTGACTTTAACATGGGCTGTGGATTGATCTGTCTTTCTGAAAAACTGGCTAATTTTGGTAGGGACTAAATATTATATTAGGAGTTTGTTTTTGGGGTTTTCTTTAAGCCTATGAGCCCAAACTATTAGCTTATCCTGAGGCATTATGGAAGACTTTCCTACAGCAGTTCATGATAAATTTGATTCTGGTCACTTCTTTATTTGGTACCACTGGATGTAGGACCACATGACCACCAACTGTAATCTTAAGGAGGTTCCAGCCAAAGGATAGTAAAGAAAGGGAAGAGTTATAGTTAGGAATCTGTATTGACTTCAGGGAATTTGTTCCTTAGTGACTTCATAATGCACGATTTCTTAGTCTTAATTACAAGGTTGCTTTTGGATAGAAAACACAGTTTAATGAAACAGACCAGGGATATGAAGACTTTAAAGGAATTCATGTGTATGTCTATTGCCTAAGGGAGGAACTAATCCTTTCCTCAGAGATGGCCATATAACCATTACCAGAACCAGATCTGATGGTCCACTATTATTTACCTGGAATAATAGAATCATTTAGGTTTGAAAATACCTCTAATATAATCAAATTCAACAATTCACCTAACATGGATCACAATGTCTTTATAAAAAACAAGTAGTCCTTACAGTGTAGAGCTAAATACCTCAAATGTAGTTCTCAGATGAATTACCTAGGCCTTTAATTTCAAAAGGCAGAGCCTGATCTTGTACAAAAGCTCTAATTAAAATAACAGTGCTTGGTAACAATAGTATTTTTTAAATTTTGATTTAGTTGCTGAACCAGGAAATCAGCACAGTGAGACATGGTTATGTCTTCCCACATAATGCACTGGATGAGTGCAATAATAAGGATTGGAGGGTGCATGAAATCCACATGAAATTACCGGCATTTATAGTGCAAAACAAATCTGCATAATTACATAGGTTTTTAGGAAGAGAAAAAACAATTGTCATATACCTGAGCTGTATCACACAGGCTTTATGATTTTACCCAGTGATTAGCACAGTCAGACCAGTAATTTACTTGTGTAGCACATCTGGAGTTCTCTGCATTTTTGTACATACTTTCTTCAAGTGATGAACTCCAGATTCCCATTTACAGGGACTCTTGGTAAAAGTAACTTTAAAGAGAAAAATTAAAAGTCAGTAAAACCACAACTGCAGCAAGATACACTTCCCACAAGGCATGATTAAGCTACAGTAGGAAGGGTAAATTTAGGACACAGTTGCTGCTGTATAGCCATGGCCTGAAAGTCTTTTAGGAGCTACACTCTAGAGGCTTTAAGTGCCAAGAGGGACTTACAGTACCCTGTGGAGAAAGAATCCTTGTTCATAAAGTTGACTTGTGCTGGATGCTGGCCAAACTGTTGTGTTTGTAGATGTCATGGGACTTTAACGTTGTTGATTTAAATGGTTGAGCTTATTGCTGCGCTATGAGTGATTAATGTTTTAAACAGAAACAGAGGCATCTTTCCCTGGTTCAGCCTTCTCCTTTCACTGGCATGTCTGTGGAGGGCAGGATCAAATTTTGAAATATTGTGGTGCCTTTCTTTGCATAGATTTGTGCTGTTGAAAACCGGGCTTTGAAAATACATAGTTTCCCCAAAAGGGAGGGTGTGCTATAGAAGGGTGGGAGCAGACATGCTGCTGGGCAAGGAGCAGCTAGCTACTGATGTGAATGCAAACTCCAAGAAAGCTGACTGAGAGCAGGGGGCCAGCCTGTCCAACCAGAACATTTCTTGGCACAGAAAGTGGATGGTTCACTGGGGAAAGGAAAGCTCTACCCACAACCCTGCAGCAGGAGCAGCAGGGCCCTGGTGCTGAAAGGTGCTGAGTAGCCTGCTACTGATTCCTAGGCCAAGTCTTGTCACTTGCTCTTTACAGAAAAAGAAGTGGACTTGTTTTTAACATGCATTAAGATGATAGTTGTCAGGCTACCAAGAAATGGGAGTCTCTCATCTAGGGAAGCTGGATATGTGGAGTAAGAGAGTCTCTGCTTCGGGCAGCTTTACAGACAGAGAAGGCAGAGGACATACCAAGGAACGGGCAACACACTTTGCAAGGTTACAAAAAAGCAACTGTTTTGTCCCAGAACTTGCATCCTTCTGATTATTTAATCTGAGAGGTACTTTGTTTGTTATCAATATAATATGAAGTTCCCCTAAACTAAGAGGAACTAAGGTATGATTTCCACATTACTCTGTAAATACGTTCCAGATCACAAAAGCTAGTACTTTTCTTGGTGTCATATTAGACCAGTTCTCCTTTGCTACCTCAATAAAGTCACTCCAACAGCAGCTGTGAGATTTTCCCATATTATTAGAGTTCAGTAGTTAAAGGTGAGGTCAGAAGGAGGAGAAAGTAAGTACAGCATGTTAGGCATTAGTGGCTTTGAAACAGCAAAGACTGTGAGGGTTCATCCAGATCCAGAGAGGTGTGGATGCATGTTTATTTTTGAAAAGTCAGGCCCTAAGGATGTAATGCAGATTTTTAAAGCATGGGGAGTCATGTTTTCAAGGCATCTCTGCACCCACATGCGTGAAGACCAGTAACAGTGACTTTTCAGCAGATCAGCACGGGATCTTTCTACTTCAAGATCAAATTATCTGCATCCTTCACAAACCACATGCTTTAGAAGATTTGTTTATTCCTGCAACCTGTTGCTAACCAAGCTGATTCTTCAAAAATTGAATGAGCTTTCCAAATGTACTCCTTTTCCTCATATTAATTCTGAGGATTTTAACTGGACCAGAGATCACACTGAAAAACTGTGATCATGACCTGGCATATGCAGTTCACCAGCTAAAATATCCCATTTGGGATCACTTGTAAGACCACTGTGAAGAGAAGATACTATATTACTTTGTTAGAGTAAGGATAAGGTTGTCAGAACTCGAGATCATGTAAAACTGCACTGCCCAGCTTTGAGCACTTGCTGAACAAGGGCTGTTTGGGTGCAGAAGCCAAATGGATAAGCAGTCTCCCTGCCAATTTAGACTGGAGCAAGGAGTTAGGGGCAGGGCTTTAAACTAGGAACACCGCGGAAGGGAGCAATTCTCTGAGAAGCAGAAATTGTCTGTTATTACAGCATCAAAGTCTGTAAAAATACGTAACTATTCATAGCTTTTTTTTGGTACAATTCCTACCATCTGTGGTAGAAGACTGTATTAGTAGAAACTGTTCCTGTTAAAGCTAGTGGACTGACCACAGGCAAGTACATCCCTTTACTAATTATAAACAGGATTTGTTATGTATTATACAAAGCAAAGTTATGTCAACAGTGGTTCAAGACAGCTTGTGTCTCCTCCCTACAATCAAGTTTCTCTTAGAATTGTTTCTGTCTCCATTGTGTCCTAGGTATATGTTCAGAAAGGCATTTTGTTAGTTTTTTGGAAGTCTCTGTACGACTGAAAGTCAAGAGTTCTGCTGACTTTCACTAAGATGTGTAAGTTTTTTGGAGGCTTTCAGGAAGTCTTGCCTATGTGTGCTATTTTCCTTACTGTTGCATGCTTATCCTCCTTCCCCAGAGTCAGGCCTAGTTTAAAATCCTTGAAAAGAGATAATGAAGCTGGATGAGTATATGCTTTTTTTTGTCCTAGTCACTATAGAACTTGTTTGAGGCTTTCATTATACAGTTGTGAGGTGCATCTTCCATCAGCACCTAGATATATTGTTGACTATTTTGTTCATTTCTACTGTCTAGAATTTGCACTTTAGTCATGATTTGTACTCTCAGGTCTTTCAGGTAGTGTTCATTCTTTTTTATTTTGTAAAATAGGACAGGTTTATTTTCTCTACCCTGCAATAAGGCCCCATGAGACCAAGGTAAAGGGGTGGTCCTATAAAAACAGAGGATGTAACAATGTCTGTCTGGCCCACAATCCCAAAATGATGATCTGTCCCATGGTTTTCAGTACATGTTAAAAATGCTCCAGTGATATATCTGAATTTTGACTGTTGTATCCTGAATTGCTCTTCAGACAGAGAGAAGAGGAGGAGAAGGGGGAAGGCGGGAAGGAGTTGTATAACAGCAGGGAGGTGGGATGATGCAGAAGAAACATGAATTTTCTGCAGTGTTGATTCTGTGTCCTCTCAATCCTTGCAGTTACCTGCTTATTTAATATTTCCAGTGCCTTTTTGTAACCTCATGTAGGTCCTTTTCATACATGCACATGGTGAAGTCCAGGCTGACATTTACTCCTGACATTGCTGAATGCAAGACTAGAGTAACAAAAAGAATTTGTCCTCAAATTGGCTTTAAACAGCTCTTGAGAGGCATAATATAAATGGTGCACAAAGCAGAGAAAATCAACTTACCTATTAGTGGGACAGAGTCAGAAGTTGCAGGCATGATCTCAGCCACGAGCAGCATGAATACAGTCAGGGAAAGAAGGACAGTGATACCTGGAGGGAGAGAACATGTTTGGGAAGAATAAGGAAAATGAACTCTGCAGCTGCTCCTCTTATGTCTTTGCTGTTAAATATAGCTTTGTCCTGATACACAGCTAAGCCAAACCCATGGCTTCATGTCTGTCAATGCAGATTAGAACTTACACAAAATGCGAGCATTTTTAGATGCAATTCTATCTGCACTCTTTTCACTTTTCTCTAATACACATAAACCCTTGCTTCTCTCAAAGTAATGGAGAAATCTTTTCTGCTGAGTGAAACGAAGCTTGCAAAACTCCTGAACTACAGTGCTTTTCCAAAACATTGCACAAAGCCCAAATGGCTGTTAAGGGCTAGGAGAAACTTGCACAGACAGGAGTCTGGGTTTTGCTATTGCATATTACATAACATCCTTCAAAGACATGGAGTCTGTTTTAAAAGCTCCTTGTTCTATCTGGAAAGGCTGTTGCTAAACCTAACCACCCTGATACTGAGAAATCAAAAGGTCAATGCATGAACATTAGCTCCTATTTTTCTGTCAACATTGTACTTCAGCTCAAATAACTCTTTTCCTTATCTCCATCCTGTATTTCATGGACAGCAATTATACCCCCAATAGCCTGTGTTTTACTTCTTGTAAGACAGATACCTGGTTTTTTTTAAAAAAAAAAACAAACCAAACCAACCAACCAAACAAAACCACACTGAGGGTACTTCATACGATTTGAAAGTCTCTGTCCTGAGACAGAATCATGCACAATTAACTCTTAAGGTCTCATCTGGGCCTGTCTAGTGTTTTTACAGCTCTCCCCTATCTTCTCTTGGAAGAACCCTTCCCATTTTTATCAACACACACAACAGCAAATCTCATTTTAGCCCTTCAATGGCTGTCACTCCTTTGTGCTCAGAGGGGACTCATGGCTAGGTGTTTTGGGAGCTGAACTTTGAAGGTGAAAATCCAGTGCCCAGCTGCTGCTGTTCACAGCTCTTCACTCTTTGCTTCCTAGTACATCCTATTCGAAAAAGAGAGTCAATGAGCTGTGAAATGCATTGATACATACTAAAGAACATAACAACAGGCATGACAGAATACTATTACTGCTGCCTGTGCCAGCAACAAGTTCAGCTTCCTCCCAGTCCAAAATATTTTATAAGCATTTAGCAGAGGATGTGTGAATGCCATACAGAAAGCTGTTATCCTCGTTTCTGCAATCAAAAAAGTACTTCTATGGCTCTTCTAAGAGAAATCTTTATTCATCAAGCACCATAGCACCATGAGGTATTTATTTTATATTTTATAGGATGCTTATGAAACAAACGAATATTTCAGCACTTACCTAAAGAAATCTTCTCCCCTGAGTCAGCTGGCAAAAGGAATACAAGCAGTGCTAAGCCAGATATGAGAACACAGGGAATGAGTAAGTTCAAGCCATAGTAGAGGGTGCGTCGACGCATGGTGATAGTGTACGTCACATCTGGATACGGTTCTTTGCAGCATTCGTAGTACATCTCATTCCTCTTCCCTGGGACACCTACAGAGAGGGCGATCAGAGCAGTGGGGAGAGGTGCAGGACTCTCAGTTACCTCCCTGGACTGCACCAAGAAGTGATGGTTTATGAGCCAACGTGTGTCACCTCCGCTGTCCCTAGTCCACCTTCTGTGTTTTCTATGACTTATTTTCATGCCTTTTGAGTCACTTGAACCTAGCTTAGCCAGTAAAGCTCATCTGGGCCAGAACAAAACAGTCCTAGGCATCACAACCTCAGCAAGAAAAATGTGCATTCTGCCTTCCTACATTCTGTGAATGGTGAAATACAGTTAGTGATATTTACTAGCACATGCAGCAGATTTTCCGTGCCACAAGTGCCACTGCTTCTTATTTTTCTGTGATTCTCTATACATATTTGCTTTTTTTTTTTCCCCAGGAAAAACAGACAGGGGGGAAAAAAAGGCTTACTCTTCAAAAAGCATGTCAAGTTAAGCTCAAAGTCTATCATATCTGAAGGTGAAGAGACATAGCTGTCCAATACAGATGTACTTCAGGGTAGCCCATGGTGATCCTGCTGCAGCAGATTGCCTGACATGCTGCGTGATGGGGACTGCAGCAGCACGGGAAATGTCAGGAGAGGTGGAAGAACTCAGCTCCTTGTATCTCTCATGCCAAAATTGCTCACTTCTCTTTTGATTCTGTGGACATGACAGATGATGTGACAATGTGTGCATTTTGGCAGGGGCTTAGCAAAGTTTTCTTAAAGGATATAGCTATGGCTTGCCTGAGGTGCTACTTAATGATTGTGCTTTATAAGTAAGTCCCTGTTCTGTTCTCTCCTGGTCAGGATTGATAAACCACAGACTCTTAATCAGATATGCAAAGCTATTGGACAAAGATACCCACTATAAAAGAGCACTGGACAGGGAGGAGTGGTCTGAAATAGCTGGACTTTAGGAGGACTTCACTATGGAGTCCTCTGGCTTATAAAACTGAATATAATTTCTCAGATGCCCTAAATGGTAAAAATACTACATGGAGTTGGTCAGGGAAGCTATTTCCTCATCTGTATATCCAGACTGGGAGACAAAATGTCTTTTTTGCAGCCTCTCCTTGCAGTTGTTTAAGTTCCATCAATTTCCATAACATTGCTTCTGACTTACAGCTGCATAAATGAGTTCAAAATAACTCACTAGAAGCTCACTCCGAATAACCAGTTCTGAGCACAACTTCTTTTGAAAATACAGGTATCTTCCAAAGGATAGAAGAAAGACATACTAATCTGCAGGTTTTATGAACTGGTAGACACTTTGATGCTTTTCTGGGTGAGAAAGATCCATCTATGTAAAATTTTTGCTGAAATATTTTTTACACCAATTAATTTTTTGCAGTTGTGTTACAGTAAATGTGACAGTAGTGTTCCATGCACCTAGACGAGACACATCCACGTTTAGTACTGACAAACTGCTCAGATGTGTCAGGACTAGTAGCTTTCATTTATGTACTCAGTGGCAGGCAACTGCTTCAGAACACAGTGTTTTCAGACACAGTTCAATGAACATTGCTGAAAGGCTGCCTCTGATATGTGGGGTTTTTTCTCTTTTTTTGCCTCTTCTTAGATACATATTTTTAATAACTATATTCCATGTCCAATTGTTTATTTCTACACATTTGAGGTTTGCCTTTGAAAATTAGACTACTGAAAATTTGTAGGCTGGCTAATTTACCCACTAAATCCCATTCTCCATTTGAGATGTAGTTGGAAATATCAGCCTCGAGCATCTGCAGGTCAATCAACCAGCCACTGTGAGTCCAGGAGCCAAACTTCAAATCACACTTCTGCACATCAAAGGGGAACCAGCGGACATCAATATAACACGTGCTCTTCAAAATGCCTGTAGATAGAAATCAGCCATGATCAAGCTCGTGCAGGGTGCGCTTCATTACCCTTACCTGTCTCTGATTGTGAGCAAATTTTGTCTTCAAAAATTCTGTGTGATACAGTCATGGGGGAACCAAACAAGTATCGGAGATGGAAGATGGTGCCATGAATGGAATAACCTCCCTTCCTCCACCAGTGAAGATCCCTCTCACTGCATCCTTGAGGTAGGCTGCCCAGGACACTACAGCCATGCAGGAGCAGCCCAGCCTGTCTCCCAGCGCTGGCTGGCCCTAGCAGGCTACAGGCAGTGTTGCTTGGTCTGACAGGAACAAAGAGTACACTCCAGAGGCTGAGAGTACTGTGACCAGCCCTTCAAAAGGAGCTCGTGGTCAGGCCTGCCTCAGACCCACAGCCCCTTGACAATATATCGTTGAGCTAAACCTTGCTCAGTGCTGGCCTTTATCATCTGTGTGCTAACTGAGCCTTGAATTTTACTCTGGATGTGTCTAGTTCACTTTCTGGGATGCTTTAAGGGGTCTAAGGGGTATGGAACAACGGTGGAGCAGCCATCAGGAAAGTCCTTGCTGATTCCCACTGGACCCTATGGACCTGCCTGGGGACTATGTTATGCTATGACACGAAGTTTAGGTTTGTCTACCACAGTGAGCAATTGAGGGATAGCCTGTGTGTTTGCTGGTGAGTCCTGGCTGCTGGACCATGCAGGCAGGGAATCAGCAACACAGGTGAAAAGAAACTGAGACTTGGGCCCAACAGGCTGAGACCAATGCCACTTTGTCTTTTTACCTGGATTTGTAGTCTCAGCCTGGCAGGAAGGGCTTCAATGCTGAGTGAGTGCTGCCCTTGGCCTCTCCTCTGCTCAGCTCTGCACACAACAAAGACCTAGCTGGACTGCACATGAAACATGACAAGATAGTGCACACCACCTTACTTTGGATGACACCTCAGGTGGGCCTCTGGACGTTCTGAGCAAACTGCTCAGGAGAACATTTTACTGATTTGTAAAGTGGAAATACACCACTAATAATGGACTTAAATTTTCTTAGTGGGTCTGTCCCATTATTTCCACAGACACATTTAAACACCTTGGTTTCATTCATGAAGGAAAACTGCTTGAAATTATTTGATTGAAAGTAAAGAAATACTCTCTGTGCCCTACCTGGAGGAATATATTGACAGGATCCAGAGTAGTTCACCAGCACATTTGTGTGAAATGTTGCATCAAACCTTTCATCTGCACTGTAATACAGTATAAACAAAACAGAACAAAACAAAGAAAAAGCAAGCTGATGTGTGAGCAAAAATGTAACTGTCAACATAAAAATAACCTTTATTAAGGCTGAATTAAGTTCCTACATCTGGGTGAAGAGTCTACCCTTGACCAAGATCTCAGTTCCTCGTAGTTACTGTTGGCCTGCACCTCAGCAGGCTGCTTGCATGCTGCAATGTCCTCAAAGAAGTGAGACACAGAGGGTTGTATGTCTCAGAACAAAGGCAGAAGGAAAAGTGGCAAAAGTGTCACATTAGCTATATCCAAAAACTGGACAGTCGGGACAACGAGGCTTTTCTAGGGTACCTGTCAAAATGAGGCAGCTCACCACAAAAATCAAGTTATCTCTTACCTTACCCAGATATCTGTTGTAACAGCAATGGTGGCCTGATGTAACAATTCTGCAGTCTCCTGAGATGAAGAAAGGACAAGAGTTTGCTTCTAGCGTTGGAAGAAACCACTGGAGAGAAGTTATAATAAGGGCTTGTAGGAGGAGATTCATTGAGACTCCAAGAGCAAAAGGGACCAAGAAAAGAGAATTTCTTTACTATTCCAACAATTCCGAGAAAAATTACGGAATTAAACTACATCATACAAGGACATGATTTTTCAAAGGAGAAGGTCTGGAGGCTTGTTCCAGAGGGTCTCTTGTGAAGAGATTAACCAGAGAGGGATCTCCTGACTTGTGGAGTCTTGCCTGTAGCGGCTATGCGCAGGTCTATATTGCATGACTACAGCATCCTTACCCTGTCTTTCAATCAAATGTAAAACATTCAGAGCCTCCATTACTCTTCTGATCTGCTTTTTATCCATGTCTTGAGTCCTCAATCCTCAGTATTGTCCCCAGCACAAAACAGGGGATGACACTGAAAAGCTTAAGTGCAGAATGAGTAATAATTATCAAAGACATAGAAGGCAATAGAAAAGGGTTTTATAAATAGAAGGGGACAAGGAAAAGACAAAGGATCAGATCGATCCATCACTTGCTATGGAAGGGAAAAAAAACAACAGGGTGCAGAGAGCTGCAATATCCTGCACCCTGTGCGCTTCACTCTTTGCAATTAATTCTCACACTATGGCAGAAGTCCATGGCAGAACAGGGGACGAACAGGTTAAGGAAATGTAGATAAGACAGATTCTACTCAGCAGAGCTCACGAAATTTACTCTTGAGAACTGAAAGGACTGGCCGAAATACCCTCTGAAGCATTAACAATTATCTGTGAGAGCTCATGGAGAAGAGGGAAGGGCATGGTGAATTAGGGGAGATCAAAGAGAATTCTGACTTCCTTTAAAGGTGAAATTATAGACACATCAGCCTAACTTCAAAGAAAATGGGGTGAAACATCTGGCACAGATTTGTGGAGGGCCAAATGCATCAAATCAATCTATTTTTCTGACTTAAGAGGAGGCTGGTGATCTATCTGAATTTCAGCCTGTTCTTACAAACTACAGTAATATGGACCAAGCTGTATACCTCCTTTTTAGAGACTGAAAAAGAATAAAGAGACAGGAAGAAGCAAAGCTGACATAAAGAAGAACACTTAAATGAGCTAGGTCTCTCCAGGCCTCCTTTGGATATCTTGTAGTGAGGGTTTGGAATGGAAGATGGATCTTGGTGAGCTCTGGAAACTAACAAAATGAAATCTAATCTGGGTAATTAGAGAGCATTACCCTGAAAACTGTCAGATAAAGACATAACAGGAAAAATCTAGTAAGCCAGCAGAGCTGAACTACATCTGGGGTTTGCAACAGATAAAAAAATTAGTCCAGAATTAAGATATTATTAGAGAAAACCCCAAATCCCCTCGTCCTGGAAAGCATTAAGGAAACAGCTGTCAAGAGAGCTTCCACTTCATTCAACACTGCAGGAATGCTGTCTAGAGAGCTAGATTCATCTCTGGAGAAGGAAAAATAGATTAGAGTGTGTTCAGAGTGGAAGAAGAATGATGGAAAGGTTTATAAAATATATGATAAGGAAAGTGAGAAGAAAATTAATTTGTTTACTTCAATCAGAAACACTACGACAGATATATGACAGTAGTTCTCCTGCAGATACAGTAATTTTGAAGAGAATATAGATAGATTTCTCTCTGTGTTCACTGAGAAAAAGTTGAAGACAGAACTACTGCAGAACTACAGCAAGGAAGAGTTCGACTGGATATTAGAAAAATCGGGTTAGCTGATGCTTGCCTGGTTTTGTTACTCTTTGAGAGTAAGAGCTGAACCCATAGAGAGCAAAACGCCCATAACATCAGTGAAGCACAGCTGATTTTCAGCACCTAGTTCTAGTCTCCTACCGGCCTTTTCACGTCTTGCTTACCTGTTATACAGAAGAATGTCTGGAACCCAAATCTGGTCGGCAGGAAATCGCAGGTTCTGCACTCCTGGGTATTCATACTGATCCCAAGACAAGTAAACATCGACCCAGGACTGTTGGCAAACACATACATCAGATTACATGACCTTGTAAAAGTCTCCTAAGTTCTCTGGAATATTATGGGAACAGAACAGATTTTGGCAATAGCAATAGCAGCAGTATGATAGTAGTTTAATGCTCGGCTTTAATTATTAAGAAAGGCTGGCATATACAGAGGAAATAACAGTGTGACTACTGAAGACAGTGCCTAGCTCTTCATCTTGTGGCCTGAAGCCAGGCATCCCAAACCTTTCCTGGTGGGCTAGCAGAAACACTGGCAGTAGGCATCTCCATGAGGTATGCTTGTTCTGAGGCAAAGTGGTTTTTGAGGTGGTCAGTGGTAGGTGGACCATGGTCTGAGAGTCCCCGTTGGGCGGAAATAATTTAATCTGTTACAAAGGTTTGGTGACTCTTTTACTGACCACCTTGCTTTGAGAGGTAGGCAAGTGAACTTACTATGCCAAGGGGTTGTTTCTGATCCCTTCTCCTCCACATAGTTAATTCAAGAAAGGTGCAGGAACAGCTTTTGAGATGAACTTTGTGGCTTACAATGAAGCTCAATGGGAGGGCTGCAAGGGAAACCCGTATCAGTGCTATAACTGAAGAACATCTCTGCAAGGGACAGGACACCCACAGGCTCTGACCTAACAATCCTGTAGTCATATAGGTTTGTCTGGGTTAGTTTTTGCAATATAAAAACACTCATTTCTGCTGCAAATCCCAGCAGGTAGCTGGGGAACAAACAGCCTGTTCAGCTGAACATATTAATATGAGACAGTGTTTGGCTGCGAAAGTCAAAGCAGAATTAGTTTAATCATTCAAGTCTCCCACTGGTTTTTCCTTCAAGAACTGCTGCTTTCCTGAGCACAAACCCTTGAGGAAATCTGTTTACGCATCATAAGAAAACACTGTATCCCTCACCATAGGCAGCCAGGCAGACCTGAAGGGAAACTCCCTCCCGCAAAGCCCTTAATGAAGGTCAGTTTTGCTTATCCTGCATGAGCAGTGCAGGTGAATCCTCAGCTGGAGCAGTTGCAGAAGAGGGAGGAGGAATGTTTATGGAAGAGGTTTGTAAAGCACGAGCAAAGGCAATATCCAAGAAAGGTACTGCCAGTAGCAATGCAGCATCGGGCTCTCTGTGGTCCCTGGACACCCCACCACCCACTATGAGTAGTCTCCACATGGTCCAGTGACCACTTCTGTGTTCAGGGGCAGGTGTCCTGGCTCCCAATTTCAGGCAGAGGTGGGATTTTCCCAGAAGTGGCAATTACAGGTTGCGTGGGTTTTACTGGGTGCCTGGCTCATTCATAAGTCCCCATCACTTGTTGTGGAAAGTGCCTTGAAGATTCTCTTCTTAGCTGTCATGGGACTCTAACTCTGGGCTCTTTGTTACTAGATCCCTCCCTCCACGGGGGAAACAATGCAGTTGGTTTCATCCTCCAAAGGTCAACAGGTCTGTCCAAAGGATTAGTATAATCTCCTGAATTTAATTTTCAATGCTAAAAGGAGCACTAGGGACATTTTAAAGGACTCAAAATGCCTGCTTGCATTACATTATACACAAGCTATAAGATAGCAGTGTTGCTTTTCAGCTAAGAAATCACATTCAGTAGTTTTCAATTAGACAGTTTCTTTACTTTATTGACAGAGGTTACTCACCATCTGCAGCCAAGCATTGGTGATCAACACTTGATTCTTTTCATCCTTTGAACAAAGGGAGGAAGGACAGAAAAGACAGGAGAAAAAGAGACGAAACAGTTTGATTAGAGGTGGAAGAGTTTCTGTGCATTTTAGAGAATCCAGACTCTTGGGGTACATAACCCAAACTCCATGGAGTAAATTGTGAGCTCACTGGAACACCACTGTTCGGCCCAGAACATAGTGACTTTTTCACTATCCTTTAAACCCATAGACTCCCTGTGTTTATCAGAACTGATCAGCAATAGAAAGGAAAGTAATAGATGATTTGTCTTATTTTTCTGGGGATGAACTCCTTACCAAGTTTTACCTTCTAGCTACTTGCTCAAAACAAGATGTTTTCTAGTACCATACTGCGTGTCATTGGTTGGAGAGATTTTATGTTGTATTTGCTGCCACTGCAAAGCAATGGCGAAATAATGCTGGAGGTGCTGCTCTTTTTGAGTGTCAGTGCTATGTAACTTAGCTCTGGCTAAAGGAAAGGAAGGGCTGGCCTTGGGCAGAAGCCACCACTTGACAAAAAGGACACAAATGCTCTCTGAGAGGGATCTCACATGGCACCTGCACAGAGCAAGAGTCAGCAGGTTCAGACCTGCATGCAGGGGCCATAGAGAAGAATCTCTTACTCAAAACAGACACAAGATGCTCTCACCACCCAGCTGGTGCTCAGGTTCTTTGGGGAGTCACAAGGTGCCCAGTTTCCTGCAGTTACACTGCAGGTGCAGGACCCTGCACAGTGGGGATGGAGTAGCAGGGCTGTGGAGTTACTGTGCTGCAGATACACAGGTACACAAACACCACCATAGCCACATCTTGCACTTCCCAGGAGCTGAGGCTGCAGTACTCAGGAGGAGTGGCTCACTGTATGCCCAGCTGTCCCTGTGCCATGCCCTAGGAAGCTTACATGGCTGTCTGCAGTGTTTGGGGTGGGAGACATTGCAATTGCAAGCTGCTTGGCAGGAATTTAAACCATGCAGAGAGTTCCTTGGACATGCAGACCCTCTCTGGTCATGTCCTTATTGCAGTACTTACTCTCTAACAAGGTAGGAAAACCTAAACTGCCTTACTGACTTTGGAAAAATACCAGTCTGCTCACCTCAAGCCACATTCATTCTGCCTTTCCTCCCCATCTCCCTTCCTGAGCTACCCTCACAGTACATATGCAAAGAAACTACCCCGAAGCATCAGGGGAGAGCTGCTCAAAACCAAACTACAACATCTTACACTGAGCTGCAACCCTAGGTTTGCGTGTGGTCTTCTCTGAGTCCTCTGGAGCTACTTCTGTGTCCCATGCAGGAAGTGCAGACTCCTAGGCTAATGCATGAAGGAGAACTGCCCAGAGAAGTCTCCTAATTACCGATTCCCCAGCCCACCAGACACTGGACCGGTGGTACTGCTGAACTCTTAACAAGAACCTTGTCTCTAGCATGAGCTCCTCTTCTTTCATTTGGGTTGTTGGAGCTCCAGAAATACCACAACCTAGAAAGGGAGACATAACTGATCTGGAGGATTCCTGATTGTTTTGGCACTGTGGCCAGAGACAGGCTCTGCAGCCAGGCTCCCGTCCCCAGGAAAGGTATATTTCGGACAAGAAATAGGTCTTTGTCATAGTGATCCACACAAAACTGTCTATCACACTACCTCCTCTTGAGTCCCCTTGATACCTGACTACACTGCTTCTGCTGCTGTGAGATGCCACACAAAAATCAGATGTGATTTTATATTGTTATACTGTTCATACATTTCCCTTCGTCCTCTCTTTGCTCCAGCAAACGTGTGCCTCTCTATGCAAACCACAACCCACCTCCAGAGGCCTGGTCCCCCTTTTGCTCCCTTGCTTGCTATGGTTGAAGCAACTGTAAGAAAATCTGCAGAAAAATAAGAGAAGGACTGGGCTTGTTGAGACAAGTTTTTTAGATGCTGAAGGATTCAAACACCATCTTGAAAAATAAAATCCTAATGTAAAGAATAACCCTGGAGTTGGTAATCGATAGAGTCATTAGAGCTATCTGTGTCCACTGACCTGGGAAATGAAACTATCCCAGCAACACAGAGGTTGTGTCCCAGGGATTCTGAGAGGCCAGCCACCAGCCTGCTGGAATGGTGCATCTCACTGATGCATTCCTGGCCACCAATGACTCCTGAAGTGTCCTGTAGGGCTGGCAAGCATGACGGTCCTCTGAATTGCACATCAAATCCTAACAATATTTTGTTTTGTTAGCCAAATAATGCTTTATACTTGTAAGCTGCACGTGTCCTGCTAACAAAGACCTTCTGGGCACTCTTAAAGGAGCTTGAACACCATGATTAAAAACATGGTCAGCAACAGTCAGCCAATGCCTTTGCTGTGCAAAATTAAGGATTTTCCCCATCACACTGAAACCTACAAGAAAGGGGAAGAAGGGACATTCTTCATTTTGTCATCTACCTATATAAACCACAGGGGAATGCATTGAAGTCCAATGTACATCTGTGAGGCTGTGGGTCTCCAGCATGTGGAGACGCCTTCCATCAGGAGCCTTTCATATGTGGCTCCGAGTTATAAGGAAAATAACTTTTGTCTGGCACAGTAAGTTTATACTTGACAGCTTGCAAAGGAAGATATCTTGGGCTGACTTCGGTATTTCACAAAACAGTTTGTTGTCCTTACCTGTTCAGCTGTGTGTCAGATACTAATGACCTAGCTAATCAGCTTTGACTCCAAACAATTCTTCAGCCAGGTATTTCACATAGCAATAAATTTGTTGTCTCAGGTCTGCTTTGCCTGCTTTTCACAGGACTACTGTGCTTAGATTTGTTTTGTAGTCAAAGGAAAACTTTCATCTTTTTGAGTTCTCAAAAGCTTATCTAGAAAATAACAATGGTCTTCCTTGTCTTGTGTTTAGACAGCAGCAAAAACACAAGGTCTAACTTGGGCTTTGGGCTGCTTATGTCTCTCTTAGCTTGGGTGAAAGAAAATGTCACTTCAGGATGTTGTCCTGGCCATTCAGAGACTATTCTCATCCTTGCCTTTAGGCCAGGATGCTCTTAAATGGCATCTGACATTTTGGCAAAACACAAAAAACGTTTCCATATGCAGCACTGGTCAACAGATGCAGCCTGATGGGTGCTTCTCATTGCATGACGGAACAAAACATTTCTCAAACAACGATCTGAGTTCACCAGAAGTGCCTGGTTTGCAGAAGCAGCAAAGCTGACTGTGTTGGTTTTACATGGCCTGGTTTTTGGTAGCAGGGAGTCCACAGAGGTGGCTTCTGTGAGAAGCTGCTGGAAGCTTCCTCCATGTCCGGCAGAGACAATCTCTGATGCCTCTGAAGATGAACATGCTGCTGGCCAAAACTGGGCCAATGAGGTTGGTAACACCTCTGTGATGACATATTTAAGAAGAAAATCAAACCAAAGTACACACAGTTTTTCTTCTAGTCAGAGAGGGAAACAACATGGCAACACCAAGGGCAGTGAGGAAGGAGGGGCAGGAGGTGCTCCAGGCCCCAGAGCCGAGGTTCCTCTGCAGGCCGTGGTGCAGCCCATGGTGAAGCAGCTGTGCCCCTGCAGCCCATGGGGATCCACGGGGAATGCAGAGATCCACCCGCAGCCCGGGGGGGAGGTGCCCGTGCCGGAGCGGGTGGATGCCTGGAGGAGGCTGTGATCCAGTGGGAGACTCGGTGGAGAGAGAGGGGCCCTCCTTCCAGGCTGGAGCAGCCTGGCCTTGGAGGATTGCACCCCATGGAAAGAGATCCACGGCGCAGCAGTTTTGGGAGGGCTGTGTGCCTGTGGGAGGGGCTCACGATGCAGCAGGTGTGGCAGGACTGCTGCTTGTGAGAGTGGGCCCACACTGGAGAAGTGCACAGAGAACTGTCTCCCGTGGGAGGGACCCCACGGCCTCACAGGGGAACAACTTCTCTCCCTGACCAGCAGAAGAAAACCTCAGTTGATGCACTGACCAAACCCCCATGCCCTGTCTCCCTGTGCTGTGAGTGGGAAGGAGAGAGGGGCTGGGGGGAAAAGGTGTTCTTTAAGGGCTTATTTTACTTCTCATTATCCTTTTCTGATTTTGTTAGTAATAAATTCATTTTGCAACTTTAAGTTGAGCCTGTTTTGCCCTTGGAGTGTTTTCTCCTGCTCCTTATCTCAACTCACGAACCCTTTGTGAATTTTTTTCCCTCCTGTGCCCAGCTGTGGCAGGGGAGGGTGAGTGAGCGGCTCTCATGAGTGCCTGGTGTTGGACCAGCATCAAACCATGACACTGACTTTACACTGGGCAGGCATTTGTCCAGGTGTAGCCCTCTTGCTAAGTCCTTTCTAGAGAAGGACCCTGAGGAACCAAGGAAAAAGTGCCTGCTGGGGCTGCAGAGGAGATGAGGGCCATGGGAATCTTGGGTCTGAATCCACCCACTGTTAGAACAAGAGGCATTTAAGATCCGAGGTGTTTATGGAGCTTTCCATTTTGTGGTGGTTTACTGAACCATGTAGCTTTGCCTTCTGCAAGGAAGTACTTTGGCCTTTACAGTGGGCTGGTTGCCTTGCCCTTCCAGAGCTGTAGAAGAATTACAACCCCTGCCATCTTCATCAGGACCTGAGTGCTGTATGCACCTCTAAAATACCTTGGCACAGAAGGGACTGTATTTTTCCCTTACACAGACACTCACAAACAAATAACCTGGAGCATGTGTGTGCTTTACTCTGTCTCAGGAGATCACTGGTCACTTAGCTTTGCCTAAGTAAAAACCAATTATTGAGCTTGGGAGGTGCTGGAGGCAGTTCCCTTACTCTGTGTCATTGGTTTATGCAGAAGGGTTTAAGGGTTAGTTGAGAAGATGCCTTTCCTCCCAGGAGAAAACCTGAAAAAACCTGTCACACTGCTTTTTATGTTCAAGATGCCTGTTTTGGCACTGTCAGCCTTGGGGATGACCTTTCCTCTGCATAGGGCCGGCTCTCAGCTCCCATCTTTCTATGCAGCAAAGCATCAAAAGCAGCCCTGCAAAGATTCTGGTGAGGCTGAAAATGATCAGCTCCCAGAGGGGCTTTTCCATTACTCCCTTGGCTGTTCTCCTGGTTTGCAAATGTTCAACTCAGACAAATTGTTTTGCTCCTGGTATTTAAAAAGGCTGGAAAAGCTGTGGTCACTAGTGAGTGCAACACTTGTTCTCTAAATCCTTCCTGTATTTATCTGGGTCATTTTCTCTCCTTTCTATCTCCAGCCTGACTCCAGTTAATCCTCTGCCCTGGATATCTGCTTATTCCTACAGCCACCCTTGACCCATGGAAAGTGACAGTTTGGTGTGTTCTGGTGCACATGCGGTGACATGTGAATGTTTTAGCTTGGTTTTCTTTTCCCTGCCCTAAATTCAAAGCTTACAATGTATGTACATCTGCCTGCATTGTGCACCACTGCCTGTCAATAGATTCTCCCTTGCCAGGTCAACATCTAAATGAAATATAACTGTCCTTAGCCACATAATTACCTGGGTCAGATCACCTGGACAAAAAAACCCAAAGCCCTTCCTGGTTCAGTAGTCACATCATATGATTACATGTCATCTCTGTAGCAAGGCATTTGTTACCAGGTGACCAGCAGGAGTCATTAATTCTTGTCATCTCACAGAGCCACAGGAGTGGGAGTTGAATCAGCCACTGAATTATTTCAAGACAATGATCAGAAAAGTCCCAAATTGAACAGGTAACTCTCAGAGGTCATGTGTAACTACTTTGGTACTACTTTGGTTGATTTTTAATTTTTTTTCCCCCACTGTTTTTGTACCTGATGATCTGAAGACAAGGAGGGAAACAATCAAGTGACACAAAGACACTGACATGGAGACTCGGAATGTTTTGTGTCAGCAGAGACACTGATCTTTGAGTGGGATCTTATTCAAAATATCCAAAGGAATTGGCCAAGTTTTCAAATGCTTGTATGTTCAGTCTATGACTGCACAGGGACTCCTTTCCATTGCTGAACCATCAATCTGCCCACTGATTATCTAAAACTCAGTGCAAATGCATTGAATGGTTGACGGCTCACAGAAGCAGTAATTTTGAGGAGTGCCCAGGTTGCCTTGGCAACACTCAAGTAAGTATCCCTGGACAGCCTTTGTATTTCAGGGGTCTCCTTAGTAAGCTGGAATAAACCTTGCCATGGTAACATCAACTACGTAAGGATACCAAAAGTTTAAGTACTTCATCACAAGCCCTTTAACAAAGCATCCTCAGGAGGAAGATGGAAATCAGACAGGAAGGCTCAGAGTCAAGGTGAAAGACTGGAGAGAAATACAAAAATACAAAGGAATAACAAAAGAACAAACACTTGCTGAGTATTTTGTTGCCCATCGGGATGAAGACACATCTAGGCAAGTGCTCATAGCTGAACACCTTTGTTGCTCAGGATTTTCTCTTATGAGTGATTGGATGTGATGCCTCATAAGTGTTTTCCATCTAGGGTTGAATCACACTCCCATCTGATGCCACTGGCTTCTCCTTGAGGTCATGCCTTTCTTGGTCCCCTCCTGTCTTGCAGAGGTATGTGCTCTTTCACTGTGAGCAAGCAGTGCAATCTGCCTTTGGTCTTTCCACTGTGTAGCAGCTACTACAAAGGCAGTGTAGTGGCCTGTGTAGGCTGTGTGGTCCCACTGTCTGTAACCACTTGCATTCTTCTCTCCCCAGAAGAGCAGTCTGGGGGAGTACCATTGCTTCCATATCTGCTGCTTTCAGCAGTGTCAACTAACTTGCTTTTGAGACAGGAACTTTACATATTAGAGGTTTTGGCCACGGTCATATCACACTCCTCCCCTTGCAAGCTCCTGAGCCAGGAGCAATAACTTCCAGTGAGAGTGGAGAATTTAAGAGAACCTTGTACTGGGAGGAGCACAGCATTGAAAGAGGGACTGTGCCAGAGAAGCCTGCAAACAGGGATGCCAGCCATATTCCTTATGCAATACAATGCATGGTAATCAAAGTCCTCAAGAGGTATTTCTTGTGAAAGCCTTGGCTCCCTGTACGTCAGAGACCAACCAGATATGGACGTTAAATGCAAAGGCCTGGATACAAAAGCCACTGCAGCAAGCACTAAACCCATGCATTCCCCAAAGGTGAGACTGGGAGGAAGAAAAAAGGGAAGAAATGCCAGTTTCTGTTGTCAGTCAGGGCTTCAGAATAGGCAGCCCTCCCACTCACTGGCACAACTGGTGACTGAGAGTCTCCCAAGCCTACTTGATTTGTGTCTTACTTGCCTTTCTCCACAGTAGTTTCCAATTTCCATTGTGGTGAAAAAAGGCGGTCTTGTTCTTGCCCTGCACATGCTACATGACTTCCAACTACCACCTGGGGCTGTGGGTACTTGACTTAGGAAACTAATTTTATTTTTCTAGGTTATAGCTTTGCACAAGTCCCTGGAGATCAGGACTCCTGTGAACTGTGACACAATGTAGACTCCAACACTGTTCTTGAGACAGTTCGACTTTAAATTCTTCCACAAAGACCAGCAAATTGAAGGACTCCCTGTCCCCACAGTTCTCTGGGATCCTGGGAAGAGTGAAGCCAGCTTTGTCCCACTGTTTCAAAGATACTTCTCATAGAAACCCCAGAAGCTGGGTCAGAGGGCCTCACATGGCCTTCCAGCACAGTGCTGCTCTCTGACTGCTTGGATAAACTGACATAAATGCTTAGTTTCTGGGGGAAAGGGTGTTATGTCACCATACAAAAGCAGTCAGTCCTCCATGAAAATCCAAAATCATCCACACATAGCATGTAGGTGTTTTTTATATTCTCCAGGGTGGATACCTCCTCCTGAAATAGCCCTCCATGTAGTTTGTGCACAGTTGGCAGGTGCTTCAACAAGCAGGACTAGACACAAATCGTTATTCCAGGATATTAATTATTAATTGTCCTTCCCAGCATTTGAAATCATGAGGAAAACAGTAGAAGGATGGTTGAAAAAGCCAGCCCTGAGTACTTATCAGAGACTCACACTCAGTCTATCTGCAAAGTTGCCTTTGCTTTTTCTTCCTGTATTTGCATGCTGCTGTGACAGCACAGCAAAAAATAAGGGAATGTAGGCATGTTCCAAAACTCAAGTCATCTCTCAGAGTCTGTGATCAGGGATAAAAAATGGGAGGAAAGGTTTTTACTCAGAAGCTAAACTCACTGTATCTCAGGACTTACCCTCAGAGAACTCAGAGAAACTAAGAAATACTAGGTTCAGGTCGACCCCAACAGCTTTGGCTTAACTGCTTTATTGCAAATCCATGATGCCTCAGATTAGTTAACCAAAATTAAGGAATATACATAAGCTCAAGATCTAAATTCTCACTTCAACAAACAACTGAGTACAGTCCTTTCACCACTCAGACAGAAAATTGTTTAATTATCATGAAATGCCCAAGCTGCATGACCACAACTAAAAATCTCAGAAGGAAATCAGCCTTTTTTTTGTTAGAGCCACTGCCACTAAGTACAGCTTGGGGGACCTTGCTGAAAGAAAACAAACCATGGAATTGCTGCTCACTAAGGGAGCTGCCTCCACTCCGTGCTGAGTGGGGCAGACGTCAAAAAAAATAAAAAGATGACAGTAAAGTTTAGGTAACTAAAGCTCCATCATAATGTTTCATGCAAGCATGTGCAAGTAGTATTAGTCAGGAAGCCATACTACCCATGGCACTTTACTTTGTGCTAGCAAATTCACATGTTGCATGTCTAATTGGTTTAGTGAGACTGGCATTTTGATAATGTCTGGCACATAGGAGACAGCCAAAATAATAATTCATGGCTCAATTAGCCCTGAATTTCCCAATTTTCAAGATCCACCCATGCTAATTGAGAGGAATTTTATTTTTTCTTGACAGAGTTGAAAATTGGTCACACTAAGTGAGTTCTGTGACCAGGAGAGAGATTTTGGGATTTAACTCTAATGAATCTGTTGGTCTAGAATCCTTTCTGTAATTTTTCTGTCTGGAATTTTAATGACTAGTATTCATGATCATGAATTACTGATTTTCAGCTTTTATAATGGTGTCCGTTCTGTTTTTCTTCTCAGTTGCACCATTTTGTATCAGCCTTGCTGCTCTGGTCTCATAGAATTGGCTCTTGCAAAATGAGAGTGAAAAAACTTTCTGGAAAGATAAGTGATTTTGTAGAGGAGGTCTTTCAAGGAGAAACAGAGTAAACATCACTCACAAAAGCTATGCAGAAAGCCCACAAATAAATGCAAAGGCATTATTAGGAAAGGAAAAAAAAGATACTTTAATCTAGAAGGACTGAAAGAGTCAGTTGAATGGTCAAGCTTACATTGTTAAAGATATCTATTTGTAAAAGATTTGTTCGGGATGTACTACAGGGATTATGGTTTAATCCACTAAATACTGATACTATATTGGGAATAACAAATGAATAGGTGCTTATGTGCACTGCATATTTTTATCTGTTTCCTTGAATCACTTGTCTGTTGATTTGGGTTTACTACATAGCAGCCAGCATTGATTTTTGTATGTTTGATGGCTCTGGAATGAAAGGTGGGAGGGGTTGACCTAGAAGCTGTAAGGTCAGTTTAAGAAGAGGTGAATTAGAGCTAGAAAATTACCCTTGAACTTTCTGGCCTTTCAATACACTTGCAGAAGCAGCCCTAGAAAGCTTATGAAATGAAATAATTTAAAAACAAGTATATCAACCGCTAAAGGCATTCAGATCTGACAGAGATTTTGTGAAAAAGCCAACTCACTAGTAGGGCTGTGTCAGGCAGGATGCACCCCAAGGCCAGGCATAGCCTTGCTTCCTGACTTCTCAACTTTAACTACTGGCACAGTATACTGACAGGCAGCCTCTAGCTTTGGCAACTCTTGCTCAAATAGAGAACTTCCCAGCAAAGAGGTCTGAGCTCCTGGGGACTGAGTTCAACAGTCCTATTATTTGATGAGAAATGAGCAGGCAGGTGAAGGCAGCTTCAATGTCAACAGATGCCTGCATTTAAATGTTGTTCTCTTACCAAACACTTCCTAAAAAAACCCCAACCTAGACCAACCCAAAATAACATAAAACCCAACTCCTTCAGGGCTGTAGTCTCTGATTTAGGGGAAACCAGTGGAAGTTTAAGTTTGAATCCAACATTTTGATAAATTCTGGGTACAGAAGGCAAAAATATCTGTGCTGCTAAGCTAGTATGCTGTTTATAGTGATAGCAACTACACCTGAGCGCTCGGTGAAAGTATGTGAGGATCTTTTCCTTTGTCTTCCATGAACAGCAAGGCACAGACCCAGTTTTCAGGAAAAAATTCCAAAATAAGTCTTTTTGTTGTCCTGGTAAACTCTTACATTACCTTGTCTTACTGCTTTCCAAAAACATGGAGAGCTTTGATACACCATAGCAACATCTGCAGTTTAAAAGTGAGATTGTTTGCAAGCATGTGATTAGGTTTGGGATAATCCTGCAGTCCCTAGGATGTACAACCATTTTACATACTGTGCAATTGAATCAAAACAGTCAATAATCAATTTTTCCAGATACAGCATTTGTTTTGGGTTGCAGCCCAAAATACAGGAAAATGATGTAATTTTTGGCTTCTGGAAGTGCAGAATGACTCATGGATTGTTAGAGATTTTTTCCAGCACTTTTGTGGCTTCCCACTGGTCACTTGCAGTCCCATTTTTTGTCATTGTGACCTCTGACAGTGGCAGCTGGAAGGCTGAACATGAAAGAGAAAAGTACTACAAGACTCCACCTCGTGCAGGGACCTCAACAGCTGTATTTTCTTTTTAATAACTTAACAGTGCAACCACATATACACCCCTTCAGACAAGGTCTCCTGGAAATGCCAGCAGAAGCAATGAAAACCATCATTCATGATGGCATATAGTTTCCAACTAGCAGGTTCCTTTTACATTGTGCCAAAGGAAAATGCTTGCGCTTCCTCTGCTGCAGAAAATGTCATGCCTCATTTCTTAACTACTCTAGCCTCACCAACTGACTGGGCTCGTAGTCAAAATAAGAAGAGAATTTTTGTTCCAGGTACTCTTGGATGTCTACCCTTGCTTGGGTTGGCAAGGCTTGGCAGTGCCTGACAGTGCTCTGTGGGAGAGATCACCAGCCAATGTCCTTCTGATGTACAGGGAGTGCCTGGGGGTCAGGCTCTAAGCAAAAGTGACCCTCAGAAATGGCGTACACATGAGACAGCTCAGAATGAAGTTGTCCTTACACACAGAGGACAAGGCAAACTGAACTGAACCCTGCTGTTAAACAGGAGCTGTAACTGTCTTTCTGCTCATTTGTTTCCTGAATGTGATGGGCCTGTCATGGCTGCAGTTAAGAATAAATATAATTTTGGGAAAAAGTCTGAACCCTGAAGTCTTTCATTTGCATTTGTCTACCACAACGTTGACAAGCAGAGAACATATTCTTCTCAGCTTTGAGAATGGTGGCTGGCTTTGAATGCTAAAAACCATACATATCCTGTGTAGGCAAATACATGCAAGTAGAAGCAGAAAACCTAACCCAGAGCAGTTATGCTTTGACATTTTCTTTGAATGGCTGTAAGAAGAGGAGGTGAGATTTTAAGTAGTTACTTGTAGCACTGCTTGGAAAACCACAGCGATCTCAGAGCAGTGTTTTCTTTCTATGTAGCATAGTGCAACTAGATTGTCATCAAAGCTGTTCTCAGCAGGCTGTCTGCAGAAGATGAATTTAAGACTCATTACATTTTAATACAGTATGTGTACAAAGCAGACTTATGGATGTATGTCATGGAACCTGTCCCATATAGAAGTGCTTTACATGCGATGCCAGGTCTTGGCATCGGTAAGGCACAAGTTTTTTTGAGTATCAGTGGCAGATCCCTTCTCATTTCCATGCAACAATAAACCAGGAGATTTGTTTTCATCTTCTTCACACTGTTTTCTCCTGCAGGGAAACCAGAACAGGGTCCACTGTCTCATGCCCATTGAAGTGACTGCTTGCAAAGCATCTCAGTGAGGCCAGCAATGCTGTAGCACGCCTTGGCACATGACACTTCACTGAGCATGGAGCACTTGTTTCCTCCCCAGGGAGCATGGTGTAAGAAGTGCCCTCATGCTGGGACCCTGCCTAGCACTCTGCTCTTTTATGGCAATGGACCACACTGGACACACAAGTCCTCAGAAAGAGCAGCTTTCTACTTTGTTAATGCATACACCATTGCCAAGACTGTGATGCTGTCTGCCGCCTGCCCCAAGTGAAGAGCTGTGCACCGGCTGCTTTGTCTTTTGCCAGGCAGGACAGCTGAGGAGGCAGAGCCAACTCACCCCCAGACTCCCATCTGAGCGAACAGAGATGGCCACTTGGTTTGCCTCATGGTGTCTCAGCTGATAAAGGTTATCTCTTCCTTGTAGCTTGACTGCTTCTCTTTACATCACTGTGGCTGTAACAAGCCTCCTTTCAAACACACATTTACTTCAGCAACTGGGGCAGACAAATGCTGCCATCTCTCCAGCCAGCAATGGAGAATGAGGGGCTCACAACTACAGTGCTTGTTGCTGGCATATTTCTGCACTGATTCTGATATAAGGACCCAGGGGATCAGTGTTTTGTGCATTTTCAGGCTGGTTGGTTTAGCCATTTGTTGAGGCCACAATGGCCTTCTTACTATAGGGACTCACCTGCCAAGTGATTTTCTGTCCTCCACTGAGGAGACACACACCTTTTCACATCATCCAAGATAAACATATCAGATGACTCTGGATGTTTTTTAAAACACCTTGAGTGCAGTCTGCAAGACCACAAGCCTAGGACAGGTCATGAATTCTGATTAAAATTGATTAACATCTAGCATCTGTACTGGGTGCAGAGATGTAGGGAAGAAAATCTTAATTTCTGATAGGTATGAACATTTAGCATACCTATTTCCTATTGTGGACAACCAAAAGGGAACACTGGAATTAAATTTCTTGTAAGGGACATTTACATAATGTAGATAAAGTGCTTTAAAAAAATGCCAATTTCCTGAAAGGTTGGGTTTCACATATGAATGTGAAACACAGTTGAAAAATCGGTTTATGTAACTCCTCCTGATTTTGAAAATGCAGTCACAGCCCTATGGCTGAAGAGTCCCCTTTAGTACCCGCAACCTTCAAATTAGGTTGAAAGAAAATACCACAGAAAAAGAAGGACTGAAGGAAGATCTTTGGAGCTGAGATGCCTCTGCTAAGACTAGAATTACTTGCTGAAATTTACTTGAAATTAGCTGCAGGAAATCTTTGCTCTTTCATTCATGTAGAGGACTTCGGCTGACAGTACTGATTTCCTCTCTCTTCCAGTTCAATGCAGTTGGTAACATTTCAAAACAGAAAGATGCTTACCCTATCTGGGTGGTTGCTGCCTGCCTCCAGGAATACTGCAGCTGACTGGACCTGCCACTTGCGTGTTGGGATGCTGGGGGGCTACACCTTCAGGGTCCTGCTTACCTTGCCAGGGAGAGCACCTGGTGTACTACAGATTTTCAGAAAGATTGTGAGAGCTTTAAAAAGTTTAAATATTTGAGGCTTCTGTTAATTCACTTTGCAACTGCACAAATGTTTCCATCTCTCCCTCTCTCTTCCTCATTCCCTCCGTGACAGTGATAGGGTATCAGAAACCAGCCTCAAATACTGTTTATAGAAAAGGTAGGATGAAGGTAAGAGCACTAGTGTGTTCACCTGTTTGCTCTGCTGACAGGGTGAAGATGGTCAGAATTGCTCTCTTGGCTCATTTTTCTCATGTAGATGAAAGAAATCCTGTCTATATATATCATGGTTTATCATACAGAATCCTCTTCATGATGAAAAAAAGGATTTGGATTATTATGTTAAAATTTTCCATGGGTCAAATCTCCAATTCTGTAAAAGCATGTTGTAGTCAAGACAATTAGAGGGCTATGCCTCCAGGTTTTGCTTTTATGTATTTCTAAGCTCATCTCAGGGCAGACTCATTCAGCTGCAGTGCATGGTAAAAATATGATGGGAGAAGAGGCCAATGCCATAATAATATCTAATGAAAAAGTGTAAGTGCAGTGATGGTAGCTTTGAATGCTGCACATGATCTTGAATTATTGCATCCCACGTATCTCTGAGAAGAATGTATCATTAATAATTTTTAGTAATACATGGCTTCTAATTGATTGAGTTTTTTTCTGTTTAAAACAAATGGAAAAAAAATGCATAATTAATCTCCTTGCAGCTCATGTTGTGTCAGAAATGGCTGTGCTTTTGGGAGGATATTCACTCCTCTAAAGTGTCAAAGCATGTACTCTAGCATTTAGGGAGGATGCTTAGCAAAAGACAGACTGCTTTCATCTCCGACAGCCTGATAAAGAGGAAAAGTATGTCTCCTAGACGAGAGATCAGATTTGTTATGCTGAATGGGTGCCACAGAGAAGAGAAGAGCAAGTAACTTACCACGTCAATTATCTGCAGCAAGGAAAGCTGGAGCTCGACTACGAGTGGCTGGGAGTCATTAGCTACAGGTCGTTCCAGACGATTGTAGTTCTTGAGCAGTTCTCTGTACAAGCGCCTCTGGCTTTCACCCTGCTGCGAGACTAGAGGAAAAGAAAGGTGTCTTGTCATTCAAGCTCATCACACTGTCACCATTGCTTGTCTGTTTTGTTGAAAAATCTCTCTTATTAGGTTTGTAATTAGAAAGCAGTTCCCAAAAACATCACCCAAATTCTGCACATGAATGTGACAGACACAGCTTTTCTGCATATTAAAAAAAGTAACTACTAACACTCTAACTCATTACTAACATTCAGAAACTACTGAACAGAATCTAGGGCTCTGACTGAATATCCCTATTACTCGAGTTCCTCCTGCTGATGGTCAGCAGACTTGTGGCTCCAAAACCACCAGCTTCCTGGATGACAGTCACAATTCTTTCATTTGCTTGTTCTTATTTCCTAGAGACTGGCTACTGTGAGCCAGCGCTGGTATTACATGGACATACTGTGTTTTTACCGAGCATGGATAACAGGTATCCTTATTTCTCGGAGCTGATGTATCAGGCCTATTCCTGTGCTCAAGAAACAGCAACAACCCTTCTTCATAACCTCTTCAGTTTTGTATAGCAGTCTTTCCAGGCTTTGAGTTACCTCCCTTCTTCCATTCAGATGGCAGCACACTTTGTTAACACCTACTGAGATGGTGCTATGAAGGCTAGAGTATCTGACAGCTGTTACAGTGATACTGAATTTCTAGTATTACACACTTAACTCAGTTTCCACTGGGAACAAGACTCCAGATGCAGCTGTCATGCAAACAACTGAGCACGTTAAAGATTAGCAGAATTTCAGTCTATGCCTAATTTCCAAGATGCCCTAGCTGCCAGTTTGGGGTGGGTGAGGATTGCATCTATCTAACCTGCATGACCAGGTTTCCTTGCCATGACAACTGCAGATGGTGAAGGTTTGGGTATCTTCCCTCAGCAAAGCAAGCAGTTTTCTGGGATACACTGCTCAGAACCTTGGTTCCCCCGAAACAGTGTAGATCTTGGTGCTGTGGCTAGTGGCAGCCTGAGCTCTACTTAAGAGCTGCACCTAACAGAGTGAGGGTCATGGACTGAAGGTTGCCTGAGGTCAAACTAGTCCTGTCAGCATGAGTGTGTATTCTCTGAACTGTGTAAATTCAATCCCTGGCAGAGAATCTGCACTCTAAATCATTATTACTTTGGACTGAAGTGTTTTTTATCCACTGCAGCTCCCAGTCTCTGTGTGTGATGGTTTTTACCTCCTGATCAGAGCTCTGCACACTGAGACCAAAACTTCTCTCACAGAGGTTGTGATGAGTATTTTCTTGACAGTGCAAACAAAATATAACAACCTGTTCTGCCTTCCCAGTCTTTTACCATGCTTAGCAAACCTTTCAAGACTGAGAAAGGTTGCCCTACAAGAAAGCAGACATGCCTTTTAAAGCTAATAGTAAATTCAGTTTATAAACACTCCATATGTCTGTCTAACTTGTGTTCTCTTCTCTTTTGCTGATACGCAAGGGAGTCACTTTTTGTCACTTTCTAGCATGGCAGTGCCTGGTAAACAAGAAAGAAGAGTATTTTGGTTCATTTGGTAAATTACACCAACACATTAATTTCATGGGGCCTCTCTCTGCTTGTGTAATACTCTACATGATCGCAGGCACCCAGAAGAGCAAATGCTGCAAGCACTCCTTCAATACTCCTTGCTGACACCTCAGTATTGGATGCTATGTTTTCACCAATAGCAAAGACAAGCTCTGACCACAGGATCTCTCCTCTAGCATCTAAAGTAAGCTTCCCTGCTTATTTAAGCAGTGATTTGTCCTCTGTTACGGCCTTAGGACATTCCAGTGCCTCAGTAGGCCCAGACTCCATTATAAAAGTCTTATGTGGAAAGGAAACCCATGAAAATCACCCATGGAAAGAGACTCCGTGTTTGGAGCTAATTTGCTGTCCTTTCACTCACCTACCCACCCATGTTCCTGTGCTTTAGGGAACAAATGACTTCCTGAACTATTGCTCTCATCTTGAGTACTTACATAATACTTATCTTAAACCTTTCTTTTAAACTGGGTGTCTCAGCTTTTACAAGGGAAAAATGCCCTTCACCAGTCTCTGGACCCAACTGGGTTGCTAGACTGCCCTGGTACCTCCATTGTCATGGTGCATTGCAGCAGGCCCCCAAGGGAGGTCTGGCTCGCAGAAGTCTGAGCATAACCCTTTGCTGTAGGCTTTGGAAAGCTGTCTTTGCAGTGCGTGTTTCATCCATGCTGGAGCCTAGCCCCTTTCCCTGTTAAAACTTGTGAGGTGAAGTAGCCCAGAACTGCACCTAGTTTTCCATCCTTTCTTCCACTCTCCCCTCTGTAATGTGATCCTAATACTTTGCAATCTCTCGTATTCAAAATTGTTAACACAGTCATAGCTGATCTATTCTTAGTCTGCCGTGCTGGCATTGGTGACCACGTATTTGTGTGCTGCATGGTTTTGCTTACAAAATGACATGGATGCAGAAGCGATGGAGCCTTGGGGCGTCCTGGCAAACAGCCATAGCAGCTGTTGGTACCACAAAGAGATGGCTAGCCTAATCACACTGCCATCTCACTGCTACAGCTGCTTTCAAGAAGGGAACTGAGGTGGATGTCTAGTCTGACTTGTATGTTCACAGACTCTTTCTTTAAATTGTAATTTTCAAATACTTAATGTTTCATACTCCAGAGAGATTTCTGCTTTTTTCCCCTACAGTGTTTGTGCTAATGCATTGTGACACTACAACTCTGTGTGCTAAATGGAGTGTTTGCTGGTGATGGGGAAGCCTGAATCTCTCCGGAGTAGTGGTAGAATAGGCTTTATCACTGACTACCCCTCAGTCACAGAAGTTTAACCAAAAGCAGTGGCACTGTTTCATCTTTTAAACTAGGCTAGATGATGGATGTCAATATTTAAAATTGCCAAGTCAGTCTCCCAAAAGCAGTGCCAGACTTTCTTGCCTATGTGTGTTACTGGTAAGTAAAAGTAACTGGCAAAGGGCATGATATTTTCTAGGTAAAGGATCCGAGAGTTTTTATGACCCACTGCCTCTGATACTGTCTCCCTTGTTTACGAAATATCTTTGAAGCAGTAGGAAAACATACAAACTCATTAAAACTTGATCGAAGAGCAGTGTACGATGTTTACCTCAAGTTTAGCAAGACTTTTGACACCATCTCTGAGAAATTCTCACAGGCGTTTGTCTATGCCTTACAGGCAAGATAAATGAACAATGAAGTGGGCAGAAAAGCGGCCGAACTGTCAGGCTCAGAGGGTTGTAGCCAGCAGCAAAAAGTTCAGCTGAAGGCCAGCCAGTGGTAGAGTACTCCAGGGATGGATACTGGGGACAATGCTATTTAACATTGTTATGAATGATGTGACAGTAAGTTGCTACAAAACTGAGAGGAGTGGATGATACAGCACACAATTTTCTGCCACTCAGATGAACCTTAAAAAACTGGAAAAATGACTGTCAGGAACCTCACAAAGTTCACTGAAATGAAGTCTAAAGTTGTCCTGCACTGGAGGAGTAACCCCAGGTACCAGGACAGGCTGGGGGCTTGCTGGCTGGCAAGCAGGTTAGAGGAAAGCCCAGAGGAACCTTACAGGTACCAAGTTGACTATAAACCAGCAATGCACCCTTGTAGCAAAGGTCACCAGTGTCCTGAGCTGCAACAGGAAGAACCACACAAGTAGGTCAAGAGAAGTGATCCTTCCTCTCTACTTAGCACTGGTGATACACACCTGGAGTGCTGGATCCAGTGCTGGGGCTTATCAGTAGAAAGGAGACATGGAATGACTAGATCAAGGACTGGATTGTTCCTCGGGACTTATTCTTGAATAATCTGAGAATGTTCCCTAAACTGCTGCTGGAGTTTGCAGACAATTGGGAGGCACAAGGCAACCAATCTCCTGATGGTTTTATGAAGAGCTCTATGGAAAGCAGTTACTCATGGACTACAGTAAACTTTTACATACCTCCCTGAATTCCCTCCATGCTTCTGCATGTGCAAAGAAGTCTGCAAGAAGCCCACTGATTGAACGGCATGACCTATAAACTGCTACCAATCTTTTGAGAATACATGCTATAGTTGCATTTCATCTTTCTTTCCAGGACATAATTGCTGAGAACTCCACAGCAAGGGAACCTGCAGCTAGGTCTGGCCAAACTATCCATATGGCATCCCCAGGAAGGACAGATGCTCTCTCCTTTCTAGGAGTTGTGCTGCCATGTCTGGTCTCGTCTGGTTGATTTTCCTGCTCTGCTTTGCATGCCAAGGTCCCCAGGCTATAAGGCAAGAGTCCAGCCCTTCAGTTCCCCACACTTGTTCACAAAGTGGTCAGCTCCTTAACTGAGAATCCTGGGGTGAGACACATTCTGGCTCGTTGTGCACAGTAAAGAATAATGAAATAGTAACAAGATGATAGGTAGCAGACCATGGATTTCCTCTAGTTTTTCAGCAATGGTACCTGTATTATCAACCATTTCATCTCTCTTTCATAGTGTTCCCTGAATTTGTTTTCATAATCTCTCAACTTTTTAAGGGGGGCAGCAACGGCTGTTTTCTAGCCATTGCTCATTTCTTTAGGCAGAGACCTGAGCCGGGATACACAAGTTATTACTTTATTCATATGAGATTATTGTTACCTGACGTGTTTTCCAGACAAAATACCATATTCTTACCATATCACTTTATATTAACATATATGCACTCTAACACGCCTCTGAATTAGAAAATGTCTCCATTTTATTCTTGTTTACAAACACAGTTCCTAGAATCATTTTCATATATAATCTTTTTGAAGTATATGGTAAGATACAATCAACAGCATAGTTCTAGTCCATCACATTGTTGCTTTTATGTATTTTTTTCTCCCAATACTTCATAAAAGGTCTCAAACTGCAGTGATACTGTGATTGTGACATTTATTCACCCCGCTTGTACCTTGTGCAGGTATTTCACCATATCTATGTCACTTTTTTCTCTCTGTACTGTTACTTTGACATGTACCTTTCATTTTGGTTTATTCGTTTGTGTTACTGTTTCATAAAGAAAATTAGTGAAGTTCTGGCATAAAAAAAAAAAAACCAAACATGATAGTGCCATTATACTGTGAGATATTGTTTAGTTGTGTAATGATTGTATTTAACTTTGTTATAACCAGAATATTTACAGAGGAAAAATCCATTAAAAACTATGGTTATCAGAGTTAAATCCTGGAACTTTAAACTGTTTTCCTAAAACCTTCAGACTCCTCTGCCACAGCTCCTCTTCTGCTATTTATTTTCTTTTTAGTTTATTGTTGTACTCTAGCAGGGATTTTTAGCTATTGCTTTCAGAATCCAAATAGAATGATCACAGGAGGACATACACACACTATGCTATAATGAATCATGAGGGCAGTAAAATGAGATGTATGAGGAAAAAAGCAAGCTGTTTCACAGACAGTTTCATTTGCATAAAGAACTGCAGTGGCAAGAGCACTTACAAAACGAGGCATGTTCTAATGATTTGGTAGCTATAAAAAACAACTTATTTTGAATATTTTGCAGATTTTTGAGAATGTAAAGCATGTCACTGCCATATGTCACTTAATCCCCAGAGACACGGATGTGTCCGATCTGCTTTTGTTCTTACGTGCATCATTGTTACTTTTATCTGTGGCTGCAAATGCATTATTTCTTTCAACGCCCTTTGATTTAAAATGCATTCATGCCTTCAGGGAAGAGGATTCACATAAGAAACAACAGAATCACATCAGCTACCTCCACCGTGTGTGTGTGTGTGTGTGTGTGTGTGTTTATGTGTTGTGTATTTGAATATTTCCCTCACTTAAAACCTCTTTTTAATCTACTTCCCTTCCGGGTAATCTTTGACTCTAATCTTTGTCTCTCGCTATGCAGATTGTTTCTGCATCTTACACACAAAATTCATCAGATACCCAGAGGAATGTGAGAAATGACACGATTTCCTATGCAAGGAGGACCTAATATTCCTGAAACTGGTCATTTCTGTTCTTTCATAGCAGATAAAGAGCTCCTAGCAGTGATGGGTATTAAAAAGGCATGCTAGGAAAGGTTTCTTCTTAAAGACTCTACGCCTATGACAACATGCTAAAACTATATAATGAAAGGAGAGGCTTGTATTTTTGGTCCTACTGGCTTGGTGCAGGTGCTTTAAAGGCTGAGTTAGGAGTGTAAGGTAGAGAGACACACTTTAAGGTATTAACAGTGGGATACTTCTCAAATGTATCATTGTTACCTAAACTGCCTCATTACTCCAGGTCAGAAACATAACTAACTATAGACAGTAAAGGCAAAAATGTACTTTCAGTGCAATGCTAGTTTACATTAGCTTTATGCAATATAAGTGTTACTACTACAATAGTAGATGCAGAGGGAGCACAGGAGGAGGAATTTGGAGCAGTGATGAAAAGAGGGTCTCCCCTTGCTGCACATTACAGAGGGCTGCAGCTGTCTAGAGGAGACTCTTGCCAGCCATCCTGGAATTTGTGGAGAGGAGTAGTAATGGAAGCCAAAGGAAAGAAACAAAACTCTAAGATAAAAGTGAGATACCAGTGATATGGTCATCAGCATACTGGACTGGGCTTCTGCACTCCCTGCTCCCACTGGCTTGCAGAGTGTCTTGTTACATCCCTTCATCTCTACACGTTTCAGCACCTAAACCAGTTGACCCAGGAAAAGCCCTTCTTGGGGAAAGCACCATGAACTTCACCCTCCAAGTGCCATCAGTGAGGCAGCCACAGCAATATGTACAGCATTCACAGATGGCTTTGAAAAGGGTCAAGTCAGTCTGCACCTCCCCATCAAAAACCCACTCCATACCATGCTAGGCACATGTGGAGAGCTCAGATCTGGAAAAGTCACAAGTGAACTGACAGGTGTAATAATGATGTCTGTGGAAACAGATAGGCAAGTCTGATTAGGCTGAGAAAACAATAGGAGGGAGGAGTTCTTTTACCTAAACCCAGTGCAGATAATAGCAGTGATAGAGCCTGCAGTGATGTTGGGGTTTAACCTCACACTGCAACTGGGTACCACACAATCACCTTCTCACAATCTCCCCTCCCTCACTGGGATGGAGAGAAGAATTCAAAAAAATTACAATAATAACATTAGTCATTAGTGAAAAAAAAAAAAATGAAAAGGGGGACAACAAAAAGACAGAAATAAAACCCAAAGAAGAGAAACAAAGGCTCGCCACCCACCAACCTGTGCCCAGCCCACCCCTGAGCAGCAATTGGCCTCTTCTGGTCAGTTGCCCCCAGTTTATACACTAAGATTTATTAACTTCCCAGGAAGAGAAAAATAAATCATTTTGTGAAGAGAGCAAAGATTCCAAGAGCTATTCCTTAGTCACAGGCATGTCTTTAATGGGAAAAAAAGCTTGTTCCCTTTTTTATGGTTCTAAGGTGAGGGAGGGATCTTGCCTCTAAACCATTGCCTCAGTGTGTTGTTGATGAAGAAGTGGCAATAGGGTTTAATTTCTCTGGGCAATGCAGAGGACAGGCTGGAGTGGAAATGATACAGACAATAATACTGTGAAAATGAACTGCATGGTGTGCTCAGAGATGTTGCAGTGCTTCTTTCCTTTTTTCCTTCTGCAGTGCTCATCAGCTGGTTATGATCCCAGAGATGGCTAGTTTCCCAAACTGTGAACTTTTGCCTTGCCAGCCTGCCACCCATACTTGCATAGCAGCAGCAGAGGCATTGAGGATGCAATAGGCAAGGCTAGAGATTGCTTCTCCTGCCTTTTTCCCGCATCACTCAAGCCGCAGCTGCTGCCCACGAACAAAGCGAGAGCTCCACTGGCTGCAAGGCACAGGCAAGGCACAAATGTCCAAAATGAACATGGATCTGGGAATGCAAAGCGAGTTCCAAGTCTGTCTTTACAATATCAGAACTCAAATGCTGGATAATGAGAAACACAGTGTAAGAGACCTCTGAAAGGCATAGGGGTCAGTCTGATGAAAATTTTGACTGCACCTTGAATGTTTGCTAATTTGTTCAGTGCTTAGTATGTGAACTGGGAAATACAGAGATCCATTTTCCTAAATCTGAAACAGTTTCTCACTTGGGAAGCAAAACCTTCATACCTATAGATGAGGTGGGAAAGAAGACTGAGGCTTTGGTGGCTGAGGTCTTCAAAGAGAAAGGGATGAAGGGGCGTGAAAATTCTCAGCAAGGAGTGTGAATTTATTTCACATTGAAGAGAAAAGCTGCTTCTAATACTGTCTTGATGAGGTAAATGACTGGCTCTGAGCAAACTGGACTTGTGACCAACCAAAAAAGATTTGTAGAGATCTGACCTAGGACATTTAAACTGTATGTGCTACGCTTTGGCTGATTCAGTCCAGATTTGTTTATATGTATATTAAGTGGCTTAAAAGCTTACATCTGTTTTGTTGTTTGATTTTTTTTTCCCAGACGTTAAAGGTAACAAGATCACAGTGACAGCTGAGTGTTGGTTAGCCTTGATCTGCTTTCAGAACGCTAGATGATACTGTCTTTTCCTTGGGTACATGGCTCAGGTCCTGGTTTTGTTGGGATCAGTGGGTATTTGAAATACTGGTCTCTCCCTGCTGCACCCTGCCAGCCAAACTGGCATTGGCTGAGTCACTCATCCTGACTAAGAGCAGAAAGGAACCACAGTGAAACTGCGGTACTTCTAGACAATGATGATCTGGGGAGACTGATTTTGTTCTGTCTTTACTCTGTTGATTTTAAGCTTTGGTAACTTCAGTCTAATGCTCCTGAATTATGTCAGTGAACACAAAACAAAATTAAAAGAAAACTGGTGCCCCGTGTATCCAGGGGGAGCATGACTGTCATCCTCTAATACAGTAGCAATGCCTGCAGATGTGGGATGCTTGGTGTCTGAGTGAGACCAGAACAAGCCTTAAAATCAGAAAGTGATCCTGTGCTGTCTGGGCTGCCCTCATGTATTCCCTAGCAAAGACTTCCTGAGTCTGCAAGAGCATTTTGACCCAAAAGTGAAATCATGTGCCGTTTTGGCAGAGGCCTCCTCTGGAGAAAGATGTCTCTTCTCCTTACCCACAGACCTGTTTCCCTTAGATCTACATTTTCTCTACCGTGCTGCTCCCTCTTTGACATCATCAGGCAACACCTAAGTAGATGTGATGGTGCCAAGAGTGCTGAAGTGCTCGAGCTGAGATACCAATCCAATAAATTTAAATTATGATTGGTGACCCTAATATCTTTGGAAATTACATTAGAAGGCTTAGACCCTGAACAAAATGCTACTGCAGAGAGTATGCTTCAGGACAGCTGTTTGGTTATACTAGAAAGCCAAATCTTTTACTTGGAGCTCCTGGAGCTGCCCAATTGCCTTTTATACACTGTGTGTGAAGCCCGAACACGAACAGGTTCAATTCAACATGGCTGACTATTTGCCAGCTGAAACAGTGAGAACCACAAACCATCTAGCAACTTCTGATTAAAGTTTCGATCTCTTCTTCCCATTTTTACAATTGCTCAACCTGGATTTCAGTTTGTTGACTACATTTCTAAAATGACACAATACTAAAGGAAAAGTACTCCATCAATTGCCATGACTGCTCTATCACTTCCACAAGTTCTTCAAACAAAACTGCACAAGATGGCTAAGAATTATGTAACATATTATCTGCGGCATTATATGACTTCCTACTTTTGGTTTTTCCCAAATGCATTGACTCAGAGGTGATGAGAACATTAAGCAGCATCATTCTCTACAGCCAGCCTGCACTCAGTGAGACCTACTGCAGGACATGCAGTTAGCTCTGTGTCATGAAGCCTCCATAGGAGCACTGATCCCTTGGAGTGAGTGGAGTGGAGGCCACTGAGACAACAGGCTGCTGTAACACAGCAGACAGATTAGAGATAAAGAGATATGCCTTTGATCCGCTTGGAGATGAGAAAACAAGGGGGAGTTCTTTTGGCTGCCTTCAGCTTCCATGAGGAAGGGTTCCATCATGAAGAAGGCAGGCTCTTCTGGGAGGTACACAGGGACAGCACTGCTAAGATAAAACTGCATGATGGGGCATTCCCACAGTACTAAGGGAGACTGTTTTCCTCAAGGGCACTCTGCATAGGGGACACCACTGTCCTCGGAGATGTTTGCAGCTTGACTCCTCAGATAGCACCCAATAAAGAAGACAAGTTGGACTGGGCAACCTCTGGAGGTCCCTTCCAGCCAGATTATTCTACCACTATATGAATCTGTATAGATCAGACCCTCTCTCACCTCAGCTGCCACAGATACATCTTTTCTAATTTACAACTTAATTTTTTCCCTTGGCATGGTGAAGATCTAAGTGACCAGTGATGCTTTTCCACATAACCACAGCTGAGCTTCAGGGAACAAAGTGTACTATCTTAGTCCAGCCTGCAAACTGTCTTCAGGCTCTCTGAGCTCTCAGTGAGAAACGTGACCTCCTCAAGCCTGCCTCTTTCTTCTAAGTAATTTTTCTGTACAAATATATGTTCCATTAAGAATAGAAGTGAGGACTGTGGCTTTCTCTTCAACATTCTGGAATGCAATAAGTGCTGAAAATATCAATTTCTGAATGGTGATAAGGTTTGCAGACATCTGTTTCAGCACTCCATTAACCACAGATTTCCTAATTGAGCAAAGCCAATTGATAGCAAAGCAAGACAGAGACACCTGCACCTCACTGTTTTCATGCATAAGTACTCATGTATGAGTACAGGTTGTCCTTCCATTGCAATTTACTGACTTAACTGCAAGCCCTGGCTGGGGATATTCTTACTTCCAAACACTCCACCTGGTTCTGGTCTCAGCCTTCTCATCAGCTGTTTTGCTCAATGCAGGAAGTATTTGATAAGCAAAACTCCTTCTTCAAGCCATACTTTCTCAGGAGTGTGTTCTAAAACAGCAATAAACTCCTGTCTATCCTTCTCATTCCCTGGGATGATACTGACTGCCAGTGCTAGCCCTACCTGTCTCAGTCAGATCTGATCTCTTTCTTAATTAGATTATGTAGGATCTCTAGGCAGTAGACATCTTCAACCAGCCATGTCAGGACAGATGCAAAGGGTTTTGATCTACTTTAATCACACCCTAGAGCTGAGGAGACTGTATCTCCCTCCTTGCTTCTCATATACAAATGAAATTGTATATCCTACTACCACCAACTCATGTTCTTTTCCACATGCCATAGGAAAATAAAAAGAGAAAAAAGAGAGAAAACAGAGTTGAAGCTGTCTTTAGGAAACAAATCCTCTGCCTGGAATGGGAACTTCTGCTCTGAGACCATCAGGAAACCCTCTGAGCTGGAGCAAGGCTGAAGGCTCCCAAGGTGCCATCTGGCATCATCCCAAAGACCAGATGGGTGCTACTTTCTCATGTGCTGTATCTGCTTCTGGATCACTCCCTACTATGCAGAGTGCTATACCAATAGGTGCATATAACAATAGGCACAGGTGACATCAAGACCCAGGTGCTTTTTCTGGATTTTCCCACTTTTTCCAGTGATATTTGAGAAGAGCTAACACAAGATTTAGCTCAGATCACTATCAGCAAATGTGCATAGAAATACCTCCAACTTTCCTTGAGCCTGGCAACTTCTCAGAAGCTTGGGCCAGCTCCACTGTCACAGCTGTGCCTATGATAACACAGATCAGCCTTAGAGCTGTGCCAGTGAATGCACATAGAAGATTAGTGACTGAACGCAAGGTCTGGTTCATTGAACTGAAAAGTCAACCTCAAGAGGCAAGCATGTACAGCAAGTTACTGTAGCAGACAGTAATTCAGAGGAAATAGGGGTTTGCCTAGGACCATGCCTGCCTGTCTTAAATGTATTGACACGTATCAGTGGCAGTAGCACTCTTGATCACAGAGCATGTGTGCATGTGCCATGGACAAGTACATTCACCCCCTCTGGCTCCGTGCATACATGATACCTTAGAATGCTCTCAGCGTTTAGAGTGATCAGCCCTGGTGTCTGTGCTACTAGATATTGAAGGAATGGCAGGGATCTGACAGCAATTTCCCATCTCTGCAAGTTGCATGTGTGGCATCTTTTTATGCAATCAATATGGAAGAAAAGACTGACCAGTACAAGCTAAGGCCTAGCTCGTATCTTTTCTATTTTAAATATGTTTCAGCTGCATTGTTATCTTTGTAACTGTATCATTCAGCACATCAACATAGAGAACGTGGAGAGCTAAGGCGAATACAACCTTCAGACCTCTAATTAAGGGTATGAAAGATTCTAAATTATCTAACTTTCACACCTGGTTCTACTGTGATAACAGTTATGAGATGTAAAAGTACAGCTACTTCACCAAACACCTAAAATATCAATGACATTACACTGTACTCTATTAAGACACAGGAATCCTTTTATCTGTTCAGCCATGTCACTTTGGAGTAAATGAGTTTGATTAATACACATCAGTGCAGTTCCATCAGGCCTACACAGCTGAGGCCTGAAGTTTAGACTCCATATATAGGTATTTAAGTAACATTCCTTGTTTTTCCTGCTACACATATCTCTAAACTCATGTCACTTCAGTCTAATTAGCTCACATTAGAGAAATTGTAGCTTGGCAGCAGAATCTGGCCTTCTGAGGCCGTCTTGCCAATGCTTCTGCTGTTGCAGAAACAGCACCTGCTTGCATGGAAGTGAACCAAAAAATTTGTGAGGATTTGCTCCTAAAGGTCATCAGTTGTGTTCTGATGTGATCAATAGAGCTCATCCAAATAAGCAAAAGTGTGAGAAAGCACGAAAGGGGTGTAGCACAGCAATTCAACTCTGTATTGTGAGTGAGCCAAAGCTACTTTGGACCAGCTGAGTACACCAAGTCAGGCTGAGTTACTTCACCTTCAAGCTGGTTAGCTCACTTGCAGCATCCCCTACCACAGGATTTATCCCATACAGCTGAGCACTTATATTCCCACCAGACTGCAGAGGAAAATCACTGTCCTCAGCTTGCCTTTGCCTTTGTTGGGCTTTTCAAAGCCATATGGCCAGACATGACCCTGATGGCAGCCCGCATAGAGCAAAGAAACCGAGAGGTCTGACTCTGCTCTGTGCAGCATGTGGGCACTGTCATGGTCTCACTTGAGTAATAGAAAAAGATATAAAGGCACAGTAATTAGAATACATAGTTTGACTGGAGACTAGCCAAGTGTGTGTTTAACTTCCCTGGCTGCTCAAACCCTGTAGGTGCCTGTGCCCTGAGCTGAAGGTAACCCCTCAGAGAGGCTATGTGCCTTTGTGGTCACTGTGACATGTTTCTCAAAACATCCTTGCAGGGTTGTCTGCACCCTATCCCTCACACTGCACCACACTCAAAAAAAAAGAGCAGGAATGGGACTGATCCCTCCTTTCCAACCACTCCCTGGACCAGGGTTTTCAAGTCCCTCCACCCAAGGTTGTTAGGTAGCTGCTGAGACTCACTGTCTCCTTCTACATTCTGGATGGTCCTTCAAGGATTGTCCCCAGCCTGGAAGGGACGTCTGATCCTGAGAGATTTCACCTGGGATCTAGGATGGTTGAAAACCAGTTTCCTGATTTTTCCTAAGGCTCATGTCCCAAAAAATGCATCACCAGCTCTTCAAGAAGAAGGGCTGCAATGACCTAGCTTAAATGACATGACTACTAGGGCTCCTAGCATTATTGCAAGTAAAGTCAGATTGAAGCAGACAGTTGAGGAAAGAACTGGGAAAAAAAAAAGAGTTCTTCATGTGTTGATTTTGTTTGGTTTTTACCTAGTTCTTGTCACAACTTTCCTGTCAAACAGCCCTACAGGAGTTTTCAGTACTTGATATATTGTTATGAACAATGTTGAAACAACTCAGCACTATGTGAGAGTGACATTAGTTATGATTTGAATTTGCTGTGACTTCCATGTCGGTGAACTAAGGAATCCACAGGGAGCTCATCGGAGTTACTGTTAAAAAACTCTGCCACTGACAACATGCTAAGATCATCCTGACTTTTTTCTCTTCTGCCCCAGCTGCTCAATTCCCAGGTCTTTCTGGTTTTTTTTTCCTTTTTTTTTTTTAAAGTTAAAAAAATCTGTAAATCAGAGGTCAGTTACAGACCAACTTTATCAGAGACTGTTTTATTCTGCTTTAACAGTTGCCTGTAAAAGCGCATACTTGTAATCTGTTCGTAAAAGCACCTAACAAAAAATCCTCTGAATTATTTATAAAAGCAGTTTGTCTTCATGTGCTGCTGAGAGAAACTAAGCATCCCCCCAATGAATTAGTGATTACTCATTATTTAAAAGGCAAGATTTACGTGACACATAACTTCTTAAAATGTGAATGTCCACAAAATTACTTGTCTTATAACTAGATGCTATAACCTGCCTGCTAGTTCAGCTCCTAAAGTGGCACAGAAAAGTCTTGAAGATAGCAAGGTTCTTAATTTAGCAAGGTGTGGAAACATTTTTCTGCAGCACCGTTGCTAATTAGGCAGATGAAATGTGGATCTGAAATGTCCAGACGTTTTCCAGCTTCAGATGACTTAATGAGGAATTATCTATGTGGCATGAATAGTCCAGTGCAACACCACATATATGCAAGTTTCCTGTGCCCCTGTACTTCTGAAATAGGTGGACCACTTCCTCTGCTTTAAAAAGAAAGTCTTGCTTTATATATAAATCATGAGAAACAAGACATGGTCCTTCACACCTGGAATACTCAGTTTTAGAATTTTTGGTTACTACAGGCATGTAAGTTTCAGCCAAAAGGGAGCCATAAAAGCACATTTTGTGCAGAATACTGAACATCTTTCAAGACTGCGGCTATTTCAACATTCTCACTTAAAACCACTTTATCATCAGCGTTGCAATTCTGCATGTTTTGAAATAATCACACAGCTCCTATTTTTGTTTGCACCATGCTGAAACTTCAGAAGACAGCTTGGTCAGAGGTGACACCTTAGACTACAGAAGCCCATTACTATTTTCATTAGATGCTTCCAACTTATATATCCATCTCTGCCTGGACTGTTTCTTATTAAGCACACTAAGAGTATGTTTAATAAAAACAAACCAGAAATAGTAAATTTACGTATTTATACAGACTTAATCCTCCTAAATGATACACAGAAAGTAAACAGTTACGAGTTTTCTTCTGCTCATTTTTCTCTGTAGAACACCATTTCAACCACACACTACAGGGTTCTCAAAGTCATTCTGACCAGCCTGAAGTTATAATTTCCTGTTCTCAAAAAGCCATGGGAATGTTAGATTTTTAAAGAGAGAACATGTTTCTTTTGAAACACAACCATTTCAATTAATTTTTGGAAGTCAAAATTACTCGCTTTTAATTGAAAAATAAAACCATAAAAACAAACCCACACACCTCTTCTTTCTTAAAAAAAACCCGTGCCCAGCACTGTAAGATCCACAAACTTAAATAAACTGATTACAAAAGTCAGTTAAACCAGCATGGGACTCTAAGGAATTTCAAAACAGAAGCAGAGACAAGTCTTTCTGAAAAGAAGAATTGGGGTAGGATGTAACTAGCATTTAGAAAATAAAAAAACCCCACGCAAACAAAACAACAGCAACAAAAAAACCAAACCACAACAAAAAAAGCAAAGCCTTGGACAAACACAGGTGAGCTTACCTTTAAAGAGTGAGAGGAACAAGGATGACCAGAGATACAGTGCTGAATACACAAATGCCAAGCACTTTTCTGTGAGCATTGTCAAAATAAGCTGGCTCTCCTTCCTGAGCAGAGGGTGAAAGAGGATGAAGTCTTGGAGACAGCCTGCAATGACTGATGGATTTGGCAATTACGGTAATAAGGCATCAAACCAGCTTCCCACCAGGGGAGAGAAGTGCACTTGCTCATGTGCTTCTCCAGTCCCCAGGAGCCAAATCAGCTCAGTGCTTGGTCACTAAATCCAAACACAAAGGAACAGGTTACATTCCTTTGGACTCACATTGCTAGACACACAGAGCCTTTCCTTGGTCAGGAGCAAATGCAAGTGATCCTCGCACACAGCTGTCTGTGTACTGCAAGAAGGGGGAGTGTGCTGCCTCGGAGATGCTTTCCACGTCTCCACATATTGTACCTAACCCGAGACAGCACGGCTGCAGTGTTTCCAGTGCTTGCACTCGAGTGCCTCTAGAGCTGTTTTCCAGCAAAATGAATTTGAGTCCCCCTCTGCTCTCTTCCAGCTGCCAGGGCAACTTGCAGCAAGCACCTGTGGCACACACCTGCCTTTTCTCCCAGCAGAGGTGGCAGGGGAGATTCAACAGTGAAAAAGTTTGAACAGATGAAATTAGCCAATCTCCTGTCCGTTTTTGATGCACCCCTTCCTGCAATCACTTGCACCAGATGTAGGGAGCTGCTCTGAGTGTCCTCTTCCCCAGCTGCCCACTGTGGGATTTTGCACACAGCCTGGCTCCCTCTCCTTACCACAATTTTATTCACCAGCCAAAAAAAGGCAAGGAGATGCAAAGGCTTGGATAAATTATATCCATCATTTGGGCCTTTCTTTTCTCATTTGCCTGGTCTGCACACTCACACACTTCTCTTTCACTGCAAGCAGGGACAAGACTTTGCACTTCCCCTTGTTGAATTTCTTGGGGCTCCTGCCTTGGCAGGGTACAACCCTGGGCTGACGCAGGGAGCAGCAGCAAGTCGTGACTCCGGGCAGGAGGAGGGATTTGGGCGCTGCCGTAGTGAGGCTGCAGCAGGCAGTGCAGGCTGGTGGGAGAGCAGAGCCCCGGGACGTGGGGCACAGGGTGCACTGAGGAGGAGGACTTGAGAGGTTGATCCGTGGGGCATGGGCTGACCGTGGAGTCCCCCTGGCTGGAAACATTGGCCCTGGGATCAGTTGCAGAAACGCAAACCTGTAATGCTCAGAGAACATGTGACAAATCAGTGGTTAAAGCAGCAGAAAAGGGGAGGAAAACAGTGCAAGTGGGGAGAGCAACACCACCAGCATTAGTCAGTAATACTGAAACGTTTTCTGCAGTTTTCATGCTTTCATTTTCTTTCAATAAATGTTAAATAGATTTGGAAGGCTGTGACCACAAGGGGCTGGCATATACCCCAGCTGCAGCCTGTACTGATTTAGCTGGCTCCTGGTGCAGTCTCGCCCTGTCACTGGATGGTGGGGTGTCTTCCTGGGGCCTGGGAAGGGTCCTCAGAACTGCTGGCCCTCCCTTTCCAGGTGAGCTTTCAATGGCCAGCTGCACGTGGGACATCCAGGCACAGGCTCCTCTGGGTTCTCCCAGGCCCTTTCTCGCTCCCCATGGGTGGGAATGGGGACAGAATGGGACCTGCTGCTGGGACGTCATGAAGGCTGGCCTGGGAGACCCCCCTGGGTTGCATCAGGGACAGTAGCTAAGCTATCTTCCCACCCTCCAGCTGCTGTCCTCCAGGCCCATCTGATGTTGGGCCTCCCCACTGAGCCTGTGTGTGATGGTGTCAATAAGCTGGTGGGCAAAGCTCCTTGTGCATCTGTGCAGGGAAGCCCATGGGATCTGGAACAAAGCCTCCTCATTCGGGCCAAAGTAGTGCAGGCTGGATGGGACAAGGCACTACACTGCTGCTGCCTCCTGCCATCCTCAAAGGGCTGCCCCAGCTCCTGATGCAAAGACAGCAGTAGGTGAGGGAGAACAACAACGTAGAAGAGAGATGCTGACACTTGTGGGAGACGCTCACCAGACCCCAGGGCAGTGGCCACACGACTGATGGCAGGACTATTGCAGTGCTATGGGGCCTGGGGGCAGCAGGAGCTCCTGCTCTCAGGTGGAACATGTCTGATAGTGCTGCAGGGCAATGGAGACTGGGGACAGCTAAGTGCTCAGGAGATCACGCATCAGACTTTCCGTGAGTTTGATACAACACATGAGTTTGATCACAGCTCTCTGCAGGGGAAATCACTTGAGCAGAGTCCATAGCAGGGGATGCCTGTTCCTGCAGCTAGCTGTGCTGACTGAGGAGCACCTGTACCAAAGCTTCCCCTATTCCTCCGTCTCTACTCCCCTCACATCCCCATGGACCATAGTTTTTTCCATTACTTTTGGTTTAGATTTGGGGTTTTTTTAAAATTTCTCTATAAATGAAAGCATTCACCAGTGAGTACAACTTCGCACATATTGCAATTCCAGTCGCTGTACTCACCTTCAGCCACTGGAGGTAGCTGTCCTCCCACTGATGGCCAGAGTGTGGAGACTGGGGGCAGCTGGCTATCTGAGACTTCCTCCTCTCAGGTGGAACATGTCCAATGGTGCCCCGTGGGATGGAATGACATGCTCCTCAATGTTATCATCTCTCCACACCGAGTGCAGGATGGAGGTCACCCTCCTCTTGCAGAGGAGGCACTCGGGCTTGCTCCCAGCCCACTGCAGGAGGCACACTTAGCAGAAGCAGAGCAGCCATGGCAGTACCTAGCTGGCCTCCTCCCAGCTGTCCAGGCAGATGGGACAGCAGTTGTCCAGCTCCATGGCCATGCTTGCTGTGCGCTGTGGGGTCTGGGGGCAGCTGGGATGATGAACTGCTTCACTGCCTCTCAGTGACACTGCAGCAGTGAATGTTGCGCTAGAAAAACGAGGCCACAGTTGTTGTCTGGCCCTCGGATGGATGAAGCAATGCCCATGCCCCTCTGGAAGGAAACCCTCCCCACTCCCTAGATGGAGCTTCCCCTCCCTGATCACTTCTGCTGCTGCAAGAGTGACTACTGAGTGCCCCAGCTGCCTGAACAGAGAGCCCTATTTTGCAAATGATTCACAGGGGTACAGGCTGAAGGTCACTGATCTCACAAGGATGGCAAATCCACCTATATTATGGCTCTCTGCAAGCAGGAGACTCGGTGCTGCAATATCCCACTTTGAGCCTGCAAATGCAGACAGCAAGAATCCAGGGGCTTTGCTGAAGTCCAGCTGCTTTCTGAACCCCTCAGCTTTTAACCACATTTCAAAATTCAAACTTTCAAGTGAATTCTTGGAAATGCCTGGGTTGCTTTGTTCCACATACAGACATTTAACCATGTCATCTGACAAAAATGAGCATGTCTGACAACCAAATATATATCCTACAGTCCAGAAAACATAACTTACTGCACTCTCGATGTGCAACCAGACTCTTTGGGATCGTTGCTTACATAGGCTTCATCATCAGTGCAGGGACCGAAAGGTATGTTTTTCTCACAGGCTGTTGTCAAGGACGGAAACAGCAAGAACAAGATTGTTGTGCAAGTCTGTCATGCTCCTCCTCTTCCATGTCCACCTGAACTGTGCTGCCACTGCAAAAGGCTTTCCAAGCGAAGATAAAACCAGGCCCTCCGGGCTGAGATCCTATGGTGAGGATGCGCACCTGCCCCTCAGGTCTGGATGGGTTCATTGTTCAGTCCCCCTCTCCCACAGAAGCAGATGATATGAATACAGAAACCAAGATTTTTCACCAAAGAGCTGGGAGGCAGATGTTTTCTCTCACTGCCATTTCCCTAGGAAACCTGGGATGGGCTGCTGCAGACTGGGGCTTATAGACAAGGTCCATATCAAAGCTCTACCTACTGGTTCAGGCCATGTTCTGACCCTGTGAAGTTATGTGACTTGTTCCTCTTCGTCTTGAGCTTGCTGCTCCTTTGGGTCACATCAGTACAACTCAGGAAGTTTGTAGCTGGGCATCCTTCCTCTGTGGATGGGCTTGTCTGCAGGTGAGCCAGCTCTTCTTCCACCACCTCTCCCAAAGCTTGCTGCCGAGTTTGCCCAGTCAGCCCCTCTCTAGCACTGACTTGACTTCCAAGCCAAACCCCAGCACCTCATGCTGTGAGCCAACAGAGATAAAGGACAATTGGCCACAGTCACACTTTAACAGCTGAGCAAGGAGAAAGGAGGATGAAGAAAGCCCTTATAAGGCACATAGTGCTGCAAAATGCTTTTTCCCAGGAGTGGTTTGGATGAGTTATAAGTGATTTGAGGCAGTCTGGCAAAAGTGTCAAGTGCTGGAATGGATATGGTGCATTGCTCAGAAGTTATGTCACCAGGGGTTCATCATGCACGTCAAGCTGCAGAGACCACTCACTGGGCTCCGCTCCTCTCCAAGAAAGGCGGATGACACCAGGCCACACACGCACAGGCCAAGCAGCCTTACTGGTGAGGCTGGGGATGCTGGAAGATAGGAAGGTACTGCAGGATGTGAATACCTGGCTGGTTAAGCAGGGTGCCGGGCTGGAGCAATCTCGATTCTGCTGGGTGCTGGGGTGAGGAAGCTGGGGAAGTGAGCTATAGAGGGGTCCACTGCTAGGGCAAAGGGAGGCAGATGGTGGCAGGAGGGTCTGCATGAAGTAGGGATCTCATGGCTCCCCACTCCTGCAAGCAGCAGATGCCTTGTGGGTGGGTTGAGGTGACAGTGGAGCTGCCACATGAGCTCTGCATACTCCAAAGGCACATGGAACAGAGCCGCACAATAGCAAGGTGCGAGAAGCTCCAGCCCTGTCAGGCAGGCATGCAGTAGCCCCTCATCCCCAAGGGCCGAGGCTCTGACACTCCAGCCCCGGCTCTGTCCTTTCCCCACACAAGAAGAAGAGAAGCATAGAAGTGTAGGGCACTGTACCAGAGCTCATCTGGGAGGGTGATTTCCCCTCCTCAGGTGCTGGGGTCTGCACCACTGGGCATGGTGGAAGCTCAGCTGGTGAGGTAGCACTGCCAGCCTCTGGCCCTGCTGACAGGGACTCAGGGTTTGTGCTCATGTGCAGTGCTCCTGGAGTCAGCCTTGGGCATCCTAGCCCCTTGGCAACCCTGTTCTCCATTGACCTCCGAGTTACTGAAAGGCCGTCTGAGATGCAGCATCACTTTGTGTCATGGCCTCAAGCCCCATCCCTCCCTCCAGGCCTTGACTGCCAAGAGCAGCTGGAGAGACAGTTTCCCCTGATGCTTGCATGGGGTGGTGAGGAGGCAAAGGAGTCCTTCCCCTACTTTGAAGGAGAACCACAAAATCGCAGAACTGTTAGGGTTGGAAAGGACCTCTGGAGATAATCTAGTCCAAACCCACTGCTGAGGCAGGGTACCCTAGAGGATTCCACCAGGAACTCATCCAGATGGGTTTTGAATGTTTCCAGTGAGAGAGACTCCACGTAACAGGTGGTGAACCCCAGGACACAGCCCTCAAGCATATGCTCCAGAGGGACATGAGGCCTGGGGATCTTATCCATCCTATTTCCCATCCCTACACTTCTACTCCAAATCAGTGTCCACCTCTCTCTTTCCCCCTATGCTTCTTTACTGCTCTCCATCGCTTTTCTCCTCTGTTTCTGCCCCACTTGCTGGTTTTTCCACTCTGCCCTTCTGTTTCCCGATTTTTCTTTCTCCTACTGCCAGGTCCTCAGGCTTGTTTCTGTATCTTTTTTGTTTATTTTCTTAGCCCTTCACTTTCCTGTCCCCACACGTTTTTCTTTATCGGCGTCTCCCTTTTGCTCTCTCCTCGTCCTTCTCCTCGTCCTCNGGCCTGTTCCCGGGACGGCCTGCGCGGCACCGCTGCGCTGCGCGGCGGCCGCCAGCACCCCGAGGATGGCCTGAGGCGGCAGCGTGGGCAGCCGGCCCTGCCGTGGCGGGAGGGCGCTGAGGAGCTGANTTCTCTCTATCCACGCCTTGTCTCACCAGCCCTTCTGCTCTCCCGGTCCCTCCCTTCCACTCTCGGACACGTCCCCCCCTCCTGCTCCCTGTCTCCCTCCCGTCCCGGGGCAGTTCCTATCCCCCCCTCCTTCCCTGCCGCTGTCCGTGCCCGGCACATGCGCGCTGTCCCCTCGTGGCCCGCGGCGCTGCGGGCACGTCCGGGCGCATGTGGGGCCTCGCCGCCGGCCCGGCTGTCCGTCGGCCCGGCTGTCCGTCGGCCCGGCTGTCCGTCGGCCCGGCTGTCCGTCAGCGCGCCCGCCCGTGCNCGGGAGCCGGGGGAGCGGCAGAGACATGCCCGGAGCTTGTCATCTCACTCCATCGCCACACGTCAGTTTAAAAGGGCTCCCCCACACTAACTCGGGGTTCTAGGTGATCCCCGGGCACACGCAAACGGGCTGTGGTGCCCCCGGAAAAGCCCAAACACGCCGAGCTCTGCTTGAGGCCCCCAAAGACTCAGCCTCCCGTAATCACAGAACCACAGAAAAGGCTGAGCTGGAAGGGACCCACAGGGATCATCGGGTCCAACGCCTGGCCCTGCACATGACCATCCCCAAGAGTCACACCGTGTGTCTGAGAGCATTGTCCAAATGCTTCTTGAACTCTTACCAGAGTGGTGCTGTGACCACTTCCCTGGGAGCCTCTTCCAGTGCCCAAGCACCCTCTGGCAGAAGAACCTTTTCCTGATACCCAACCTAAAACTCCTGTGACACAAGTTCGGGCCATTCCCCGAGGTCCTGTGACTGGTTACCACGGAGATCAGTGCCTGCCCCTCCACCTTCCCTCATAAGGAAGTTGAACGATGGCATGAGGCTTCACCTCAGTCTCCTCCAAGCTGAACAGAGCAAGTGACCTCAGCCACTCCTCATATGGTCTCCCCTCAAGGCTCCCCTCAAGGCTCTTCACCATCTTTGTAGTCTTCCTTTGGCTGCAAGAGCAGCTTCCCCCACCCTACCTATATGCCCCCAAACATCCCCTAAATGCCCCCAAACACCCACTCCCATGCCAGCAGCTCAAAACACTCTTAAGTCCTGCTCCAGGGTACCTCCACTTATCCCCACAGCCTACCTGAGTACCTCCAGTATTCTCCAATCCTATCAGAGTACACTCCCAAAACAGCTGTCAAGGTGTCCAGATACCTCCGAATAGTCCTCTGAATGGGACCTGGAGAATGTCATCCAGGTGTCATGAACACCTGTAAACCCTACCCAAGTAAACCAAAAACCCCACAAACCTGCCACACAGCCCCCAAAGTTCCCAACCCCTGCTTCTGAACACCTGAAAGTCCTTCTTCAAAGACCCACAAACCGTAATTTCCTACAAACACCCCATAAACCTTTTTTTGTAGTCCACAAAGCACCCGTAAGTCCCTCCCAGGTGCCACCAAAACTGCAAGCTTGTTCATGGCCCCCAAAAGTTCCCATACCCTGTGTACAGGTCTCCAAAGTCTTCCACTAAATACCCTGAAACCTTACTCTTAGGCCAGGAATACGTCTCAAATCAAATCCAACTGCCCCCAAAGACTCATCTAAAATGTCCACAAAAACCTAAACCTTGAAGCCTCCCAAGACTTTTTCAGATTTCTCCAAGTCTATGCCAAAGACATAGACTGTCTCACCAAACCCCAAATATACCCAAATGTGCCATAGCTCTTGCTGGCTCCGCAAGGCTCCATACCCTGTCCAGTTCCACTCGAAGAACCCAAAATTTGGGTTCTTTCCCACAAGGGGGATTGTCTGAATGGACTGCTTTCAACACTGAGGTGTGCTGCTTTCCCACAAAATAGGCTCACAATGGCCATAAAGTTTTACAACTGCCTGGCAGGTTCTGTGCAGCTTTTCTGTAAGTAAGCTGCTAGCTTCACACCAAAGGATTTTGCTTACATCCTGGCTACCCCAGGACAGCTCTTCTGCCTCCCCACTCACTACAATTTTATTCACCAGCCAAAAAAAGGCAAGGAGATGCAAAGGCTTGGATAAATTATATCCATCATTTGGGCCTTTCTTTTCTCATTTGCCTGGTCTGCACATTCACACACTTCTCTTTCACTGCAAGCAGGGACAAGACTTTGCACTTCCCCTTGTTGAATTTCTTGGGGCTCCTGCCTTGGCAGGGTACAACCCTGGGCTGACGCAGGGAGCAGCAGCAAGTCGTGACTCCGGGCAGGAGGAGGGATTTGGGCGCCGCCGTAGTGAGGCTGCAGCAGGCAGTGCAGGCTGGTGGGAGAGCAGAGCCCCGGGACGTGGGGCACAGGGTGCACTGAGGAGGAGGACTTGAGAGGTTGATCCGTGGGGCATGGGCTGACCGTGGAGTCTCCCTGACTGGAAACATCGGCCCTGGGATCAGTTGCAGAAATGCAAATCTGTAGCGCTCAGGGTCCATTATTTTTTGTGTTAGATTTTGGGTTTTTTAAAATTTCTCTATAAATGAAAGCATTCATCAGTGAGCACAACTTCGCACATATTGCAATTCCAGTCGCTGTACTCACCTTCAGCCCCTGGAGGTGGCTGTTCTCCCACTGATGGCCAGGGTGTTGCTGTGCAGACCAGGGGCAGCTAGGCACCCGGAACCTCCTGCTCTCAGGTGGAACGTGTCCGATGGTGCCCTGTGGGATGGAATGACATGCTCCTCAATGTTATCATCTCTCCACACCGAGTGCAGGATGGAGGTCACCCTCCTCTTGCAGAGGGGGCATCCGGGCTTGCTCCCAGCCCACTGCAGGAGGCACACTTAGCAGAAGCAGAGCAGCCATGGCAGTAGCTAGCTGGCCTCCTTCCAGCTGTCCAGGCAGATAGGACAGCAGTTGTCCAGCTCCATGGCCATGCTTGCTGTGCGCTGTGGGGTCTAGGGGCAGCTGGGATGATGAACTGCTCCATCACTGGTGCTGCAGCAGTGGGTGTCATGCTAGAAATTGGAGAGAGACCACAGTTGTTGTCTGGCCGTAGGAGGGATAGAAGAAATGCCCATGTCCCTCTGGAAGGAAACCCTCCCAACGCCCCAGTGTGAATTTTCCCTTCCCAGATCACCTCTGCTGCTGTGAAAGTGACTCCTGAGTGCCCCAGCCAGGGAAGATCCTCTGATGTCTCTGGGGCAGGCACTGAGAGCTGCACCAACCAACTCCCTGAGCACAATACCGCTAACCAACGACAGCTTTGACACTCCTTTCTGGCTGTGGCAGTAATACCTTTGGCTTAATAAAAGCCTTTGGGAAGCTCTCTTTATCCCACAGGCAGCTACCAAAAGGTCTTGAAATTGCTATGGAGTGACAGAGTGACAGACTTGGGCAAGGGATGCTTATGCTTCAACTGTTTGGTTTTTGGATATGTAACTTGCTCAGTTCTATGCTCTTTTCTTTTCTTTCTTCTACAAGCGGGGGAGGAGCACTCAGTTGGGGGAAGGCTGGGCAATAGACTCCCTGGGCTGCGTTACCATCCCCCATTCCTGCCACATCTGGAGGATCGACCAGGATTGTGCTGGGCGTAGATAGTCTGTGTTCTTGGTGCAAACAGTAAGCACCAAATCAGAACAGGCGGGAAGTGCTGTCTTTTCTCACTGAGGGCAAAAAGGGTCCATGGGAGTGAAGACTGCTGGACAAGGAAGGGAGGCAAGAGAGAAAGCAGTGTGCATACAAGGCTACCCAGCCAAATGGAGGGGCTGCTGCTTTAGCCACAGGATCTTTGACCATTGTGACAGCATGGGGGAACCCAGGGAAGTCTGGTGACTGTCAGCAGAGGAACAGCTTTAGATTGACTCCTCATCTCCCTTGCAGGCTTGTTGGTGGGACTGGTCAGGAAGCCAATGCTCCTGTAGACACCTTCAAGACCCTTGTAAGCTCCTGCATCTGTGTGGAGTCACCACCTCAGGGATGAAGATCTCTTTGGGGAGAAGAGCTCCTCTGCCCTGCTGAAGACTCTGCCCTGTTGCAGGATGGACAGCCCACCCATCCTGGATGATACTGGGAGAATTGGCTTTTGTCAATACCCCAGCTGACCTAAGCAGCCCCAGCCTGAGTGCTTTTGTCTTGTCCATGCTGACACCAAGCACTCTATCAGCAACCCTTCCTCAGCCCTCCATGTCTCCCCTTTGCTTACTGCACGCTTCCAGAAACAGCAGCCCCTGAGTGGGACCTCCCCTTTTTCACTCACGACTTGCTTGGCAAGGGAAAGGCAGGTTAAGATGAGATTGTATGATGAGTACAGCAGCATCTTTCGTGGCTTCTTTTTCTCTGTTTCCTCAGTGGCAGACAAGGCTCAGTGAAGGCTGTCAGGTTTCTCACTGTCTCCGTGTTGTTTCCCTCACGTGTTCTCACCTCCTCCTCTTCTCTGGCTAGAATTAAAACTGCGCCACCACCTTTGTTTTTCTTTCTTCTTAAATATGTTATCATAGAGGCGTTACCATCATCTCAATTTTCATAATTAGGCCAGCCTTGGCCAGCAGCATGTCCATCTTCAGAGCCTTCAGGGATTGGCTCTGCCAGACATGGTGGAAGCTTCTAGAAGCTTCTCACAGAAGCCACCTCTGTGGCCCCCCTGCCCCGCTACCAAAAACCAGGCCATGTAAAATCAACACAGCTTTCCTAACCTGATTCTTGTCAGTTTGGACAATCTCTCTGCACTTCTCCCAGGCTACCTGTGCTTGCCTCCATCCTCTGTGTGTTTCCTTGTTGTGTTTGAGTTTGTCCAGGGGTTCCTTGTGCATCCTGCACAAATGCCAGGCCTCCTGGCATTTTTTGCCTGACTTCCTCCTTGCTGGGATGCATCACTGATGAACTTGAAGGAGGTGATCCTTGAATATCAACCAGCTTTCCTGGGCTTCTCTTCCCTCCAGGACTGTATCCCTTAGTACCCCTGAAGAGGCTAAAATCTGCTGTCCTGCAGCCCAGGGTAGTGAGCTTGCTGTGTGTGTTCTTCACTGCCCTGAAGATCTCAAACTCCACCATTTCATGGTCACTGCAACCAAGACTGCCCCTAGGCTTTACATTCCCCACCAGCCTCTCCTTGGTGAGAACAAGGTCCTGCACAGCACCTCTCCTTCTCTATCACTTGGAGAAGGAAATTATCATTGTGTTCCAGAAAGCTCCTGGATTGCTTTTGTCCTGCTGTGTTGTCCCTTGAACAGCTGTCAGGGTGGTTCAAGTCCCCCCTATGGACCAGGCTTGCAAATGTGAGGCTGCTCCTATCTGTGTATAGAGGGACTGACCCACTCGGTCTTCCTGGTCAGGCAGCCTGTAGCAGGCCCCTGCTGTAATGCCACCTGTCCCTGCCCTCCCTTTAATCCAGACCCATGAGCTCTCCATTGGGTCCTCATCTGTCCCAAGGTAGGACTCCATCCACTGCAGCACGTCCTTGGCACAGAGAGCAACACTCTTTCTTTCTCTCCTGCCTGTTTTCAAAAGAGCCTGTAACCTCCCATTCCAGTGCTCGAGTCGTAGGAGCCATCCCACCACATCTCTGTGATGCCTATTAGCCCATCTCTAACTCCTCTCGTTCATCCCCATGCTGCGTGTTTGCACAAAGGCATTTAAGCTCAGTCCCTGATGAAGCCGCCTTACTGGCTGGAGTGTCAGGAATTCCCTTGTGACTTTTCATGTTCATTTCTCCTCCTGACCTGCTCCAAGCTCTGGGTATCTCTTGCTGACTTGCCATCAGACTGGAAGGACTAAAATGCACTGAGATGCCCATCTCCTGGCACTGTGAATTTAAAGCTCTCCTCACCAGCCTGGCAAGCCTATGGCCGAAGATTCTCTTCCTCTTCTCTGACAGACGGACCCCATCAGCCCTCAGTACACCCAGTTTCTCAAGGTGAGTCATGTGGCCCAGGAAGCCGAAACCATGACTGTGGTACCAGCCTGTAACCATTTATTGATTTGCCAGATCTGAGTGGCCCTTTCAAACACCTTCCCTTTGAGGGGAAGATTGATGAAACAGCAGTGTGTAGTAGTCAGTGGACTACTGGCTCAGTACAAGGCTCAGTAGTCTCTCTGTGACATCCCTGCTACGACTCCCCAGTAAGCAGCACCTCTCTAGAGCATGTGTCAGGTCATTGAATGGGTGCCTCTGAGAAGTCACCTACTGCTATCACCCATTGCCTTTTCTTTGCTGTGCTGACTGTGATGTGGGAGCAGATGGGGCTGCCTTACTGCTTGTTGTACAGGGAGCAGATGGGGCTGCCTTACTCAGCCCTGGTGCCTCTCGTGATGTGACAGGTCTTTCCTCTTCAGTCTGCAGAGCAACAAAGTGGGTTATGCAAGTGCGCTTCAGGGGAATCTCTTCCTCCTGTGGTCCTTGCTGTTGCAAGCCTCCATTCTTCTGCACTATTAGACCCCTCCCTTAAGTGTCTGCTGATGAGAGAGTTTTTTGGTTATTGGCTTGTTGGCTGTTTGGTTGTTGGCTTATGGGGCCATTGCAGGCTGTGCTTGGAACCAGCTATCTAATGCCTTCTCAGTCTCCCTGACGTTGTGCAGCTTTCTCACTGCCTTCTGCAGCTCAGCCACCTGCTGCAGGAGGTGCACCACCTGAGCACATGTTTTACAGGCACGTCTGCTGCTGGTCCCTGCCCCAGGAAAAATGTGTCTCTTCCTGCAATCTGAGATCTGCCCTATCTACCCTGGTGGTGTCTGCTGTCCCCACCCAGACAGAACCGCTGTAGGGAGAGGCTGCTTTGCAGACCTCAGATTGCAGCCACAGCAAGATTGTGCATCCCTGCCTGTTTCAGAGGGCTTCTCTCTGATCCACTGCTGTGACAAGACAAGTGACACAACTGTCCCATCTCTTCTCCTTTGACTTCTACTTCAGCTATGGTGGAAATCGCAGATTAGCACGGACACTTGAGCCTCTTTTGTTCTAGACACAAAACGTGAAGTTAGCTGAGCCAGCAGGAGCAGCTGATGGTGCAAAGTAGATACCTGCATGAGGTGCCTGGCCTCACTATTGGCAGTGCCATCACGCCTTTACCACACCCACACTGTCAGGGTATGACAAACCATACGGTGAGGGAGCAGCCACTCATTAGGAATCCAGAAAGAGCCTCACACACCTGCATGTCTCATGCATTAGTAGAGAGAAAAATCTGCCCTTTTTAGAATCTCTTTTATTTGCTTGGATAAAGATAATAGTGCCTCAGCTGGTGCAAGGCAGACTCTCTGACCAGGGCAACAGCAGATTTTGGAGACAATTGCGAGCAGTATTTCCTTACTCTTTAACCTATTCTTCAAAATAGAGCTAACCATAGTTGAACCTACAGCTAATTTCACATGGTCATTTTTGGGATCTGAGATTATACTTCACACATTGTCAGGGTAAGCACAAGTTAATGAAATCTGAAAAATATAGGGGCCTTTGCTTTGTGCTGCATAGCAGATCCAATGCACCCTTGCATCTATAAAATACTTCTGTAAAGACTGATACAGTGAGAAGAGGTTAATCTTTTCTTAAACCACCCTTTATTAAAAAACATAAACATTTGTAAATATATAAAATTATAAAGTATCAAGTGCTTCTTGCTTCCCAGTACAGTGGAATTCGGAAGTGGCAGGTAAATTTGGTGTTAATCTGTTTGGTGTGTTAGTTCCAGGGCTGCAGAACTGACCAGTTAGTTTTGCAAAAGGCAGCTAATCTCATTCCTCTGACAGGTTGAAACAATCTTGTTTCACTTTGGTTTCAGACTTCTTTCCTGAAGACAAACATCAGTGCTTACTAGTAAGAGCAAGGCTGGAGCTGTGGGAACGAGCAGGCTCCCTAGAAGGATGCAAACGGATGTTTTACAAAGGGAGATCTTTCCAGTTGCTAATGGGGAAGAGAATTTAGGCACTGAGAGAGCTCCTTTGTACAGTGTTCCTCAGCATTGGGATCATCTTCTAGCTGGACTGGATAAATCTAGTCACAGGTTCAATTTGTATCAAGGTCCCTTAATCGGTAAATACTCAGATTCCCTTGAAATACATATGATATGAAGCATCACAAAATCCCAACTACCTAATTTTTTTTTTTTACTACTTAAGTGTTATAAAGTAAGAAATTCTCAGGTAGTACACCTACACCTGAACACCACAGCAGGACACTACACTGCTGTGGAAGTTCTGTAAAATGAAAAATCCAGTTGTACCCACTGTAATTGTCAGTGTAACTGAACTCCAGATGGGATCTTTTGTGTCACTTTCCCATCTCTTCTAACACTAAAGAACAGATATCCGTTGCAGAGAGAACTGGAAGGTGTTAATGTTGTTTCTTACTTGGTCTCCCCCACAAAGCCCATCACTTGCAGAAACTTATGACAAGTCCCCGCACTAAAGGGTCACCTTTGCCAGTTCTTCTGCCAGCTTCCACCATGCCAGGCACTATGGTGACATTGCCCAAAGAGTGATGCTCTTTAGGAGAGCATCACACTAATCTAACACTAAACCAGCAAGTTCATCTTCTTATGGAAAACTTAAACCACTTAAATTGCAAGAGAGGTGGAGAAACAGAATCCCAAGTGAAACAAGTTAATCCTGAATGTCTCAGCATTTAGCAGGGAACCAGAGGGGTGTGAAATGCTGCTGTATTTATCCTCTGCTGCTTACTGGTATTTTCTTTTATAGGCAGTGCTTTAGGCAGAAAAGCAAGGCTTTTCTTCTCTTGTAGGAGAAGACAAAGTGACTCATGGTAACAGACTAGTATTACAGATCACATACTTACACATCCTAGCTGGAATGGAAGGATGCTCTAGCGCCTACTGCCCTTTAGCTAAGAGGTACAATTAGCTCCAACCGGAGTGGAAGAGTTGTTATGCTGTACCACAACCACAGTCCTTAAGTAGACGTTTTCCACTGGGTTCCATCTTTCTGAAAACCTTCACCCTTGATCCACGTACATGAAAATTAAAAAATGGCTGAAATATTATGCTACCCTGCACTGTAACATTTCTTTAGCTTGAATCAAGTCAGCTAAAAATTTCAGTTGCATGCATAGTTGTTCATTCCTGCTTTGACCTTTCTGACAGGATAGCCTTTCTTTAACAGCCCAGATCCCCAAATAAACACAGGACTGAGGGATGCACAGCAAAGGTGCCATTTGCTCTAGTCCTTGCTTGTTGTGCAACAGGACATGGATATCCCAGTGTACCAGCTCAGCATCGGTCCATGCCCACAAGTCTGAGTCGTTGGCCCTTGGCATCCTCTTTTTGCCCTGTTTAGGATTCAGGAACATCTGCTGTTGCTGTATCCTCTGCCTTGACCAAATCAGCACTGATTGTCTCAGCACGGAGCCGCTTGTAGTCAGTATGGAAGAAGACGACGTAGAGACAAGCCATACCACTGCAGAGGCCGGCCAGCACCAGTACCGGAGCTGTGAGAGAGATACACTTTTAGGCAGTGAATCCAAAATTCCCCATTGACGCAGAAATACACAGGTCAGCTCCCCAAAACAGCACAATCTGTCTGACCTCCTCCCTAGGGATACCCCTGGGAACAGGGTGCAGACCACAGTGGGGCATTACCAGTTTGGTAACAGACAAATCTTGCTTTACCTAACACTGGCATAGGAGGAGTACTTAGGTGGAATGTGGAAGGCTTCCAGAACACTGTGTCCTCCGTCGCCCCCCCAGGCTGGAGGTCTTACACCAGTGCACACATTGTGCTTGTAGGAATGTGTGTCTCTCTGAAAGTGTACACGTGTGTGTCTTGAGGGGTGGTGAAAAACATTACAAAAAAGATGGAATCAAATCACTTGCGCTCCATAGGAGAAGAGGTCCTCACAGGTAGTGCTTCTTGTTATATCATCTGAGAGCAAAGTGTAGAAAAGTTCACTAAACGTGAACTTTTATTAATGACAAATTTGTGTTTAAAGAATCTTTTCTGAAGGGAAAGAAAAAGTCTATCTAAAAGACTATGCAACAAAGCCTGGAAGTAGTTCTCATTTCACTAGTGTCCCAAATAAACACTTCCATCCCTTTCTTCAAAGGTTTACCTGTATGTATCAGACCACAAAAGGAATAGGAATGGGTATCTAATCCCAAACCTCAGCTCTGATGTGATTAAATGGCAAATTGCAAGCTTTCAGAGATGAGGCAATCAATTTGCTTTTTGGGGACAGTTATTATGAAGCCTTGATCCCTTACAGCTAGTAGACCTTGTTCTGGAGAGTTTCTGCTCAGCCAAGCAGGATATATTTAATAGGTGATGGTCAGCCTTTCCTTATGGTGTCCCCAAGTGTCAGTATTACATAAACACAAACCAGCTGAGAGATCAAGACTAGGGTTTAGCCTGCATTGAAAACATTTATGTGCTCCTGTTCATCTCAGTTGCTGTCTCTTCTCCTGACCAGCTAGAAAAGGAAGGGAAATCTGGAATGAGTCAAAACAAAGCTGTACAAGTATGTTACAAACACAGGCAGCTGTGTGTGCAGAAGCAAAGGAGGTAGTTTTCAGTCAAAGCATCTGTAACCTTGGCCTCCAATATGAAAACCAGCCCTGGTTATGCTACATGGACAGTGTCTTCCCCTCAGAACAGCTGCCTTCTAGCTTGATGAAACTCAAGCCTCTGCAGAGTGACCACAAGAGAAATTTAGTGGCCAGCAGTGGCATTCGTGGCACCTTAGAGTTCTTCCCATTTCAATCTTGTAGGATTGGTTTAGCAGGACCAGCAAGGAGTGCACCATCAGGGTCAGAAAGGGGTTTAGAAGATACATTACAATAGGAATCAGACTTGCAGGGTTCCTCACATTGAGGCCTGGAGGAGAGTGGGGAGTACATGGGGTGCAACCGAATGTCCAGCATCATTTCCCAAGAACATACTTACTTGTCCAGTCCAGGGCTCCATCCTGGTCAAGGGCACATGTGGAGAATGGATCCTCAGAAACACGGACAGTAAGGGCTTGTAGAAGAATCATTAAAATCACACCCTCAATCTGGCTGTGGGGAGAACCCAACATGCACTTGTTACTTGCCTGAGTTACCAGTGCTGCAGACAAGGCCACCTTCCCCAGCTGGAAGACAATGGTGCCTCTTTCTGGAGCATGGTCCTTCTAGCAGAGAAAGCTACTGCTGGATTCCTCTGGCCCAGGTGTTTAGATAACTGGTTCTGGCCCACAGGGTCCAGCTGAACTCCAGACACAGGGCCAGTGTGGCAGGATCACTGTATACTCCCTCTGAAGGTGAGCAGTGTGCTAACTACACCTGTAAAAAAGCTGAGGCATATTCACTGGGCAGAGACTTGGAAACACCTCTCACTGCAGGACTGAGGATGCAGAAAAGTCAGGCTATGGCTTCAGCCTCCTCCTCATTCACAGCTGGCTGGCAGCAGTCACTAGGTCCACAACCAGTGAGAGACAACAGCCTTCAATGGCAGTGTCTGATACCTCTCACTGACTGGTGTTTCCTGCTGCTGCATTTCCACCTGACACAAACACATGGCACCAGATCACTTGTGTCAGAGCTTAGAGCTCCAGCAAGTCATTCCTGCTGAAATCCAGAGCCAGCCCCAAGCAGGTGAATTTGTAACAGGAAGAACAGTCACTGTCCCATCTGTTGTGACTGATGAGCCCCATCTCCCTCAGCAAAGCACTGAGAACTGACTCGTCCCTGTACTGCTGTGGGTGAATGGGTGCCTCTCTCAGGCATGCAGCCCCCATCTGCTTCAAAGGCAGGTGGTGCTGGGCATGGTCAAATTATGCTTTGTGCCAAGTAAGGGAAACCTTCATCTTCCTTCTTGCTTTTCTTCCACCTCTTCCACATAGTCCTCCTTGTTTTAAAACATTTAGCTCTTCAGCTCTATGGCTCAGCCAGCCAGCTTCCCCCTTGCCACAGGCATGTGCACAGACACAAGAAAGACATTAAGCAGGATGGCAAGCACTGATGTCCATGCTCTTCTCTATCTGCACCCACACCCCTGTGTGTGTGTCTGTCTGTGTGTGTGCTGGAACCCAAGCTCATCTGTCAAATGGGTTTAATCTGCCTGCTTACCTTGCAACAAAAATCAGGCCTGTAGACGTGCCCTCTCCCACGGGGTAGGAGCACTCCACAGCCAGCTCCATGGCAATGGGATAGATGGCAAAACCAAAGAAACCGAAGAGCGAACTGGTGATGGCCAACATGATGGCTTGATGTCTGAACCGAGAAGTCTGCAGGCAAAAAAAGCAATACCAAAGTCTCAATGTCAGCACTGCTGTGCAGAAAGTCTCTGAACCCTTAACCTGCAGGACGTCTCAGGGGTGACACACCAGTATATTCCTGAAATCAATTTTTTACTACCTGTTCCTGAAATCGATTTTTTACTTCCAACCCTCTAGAGTCAACAAAAGGCTACAAAATGGAGAGCTACCTGTTGAAGCAGGGAGAGGATCAGCAGAATTATCTGCAAAGCACTAGTGTGGTTGCACTACTGTAACTTGACTCAGTAACTTACCAGGAGTGTTTTCAACATCTCTCTAGGGCTGCGTGAAACACACACCTTCTTCCCAAAGCAAAGTAACATTTTGGAAATTATGTTTGCATTGGGTTATGTGTGAGAATTCTGGGTTGCTGCAGCTCAGTGATAAGGAAAATCAGTCAGACATGCATGTATAGCACTGGGATTTTAACATCAAAAGATCCAAACCAAAAAGCTAACAAAAAGCCATGTGAAACATTTACAAAACCTGGAGATTAGTTTAGTGCCTAGGACAGCCTTGTCTCTAACTCTGGAGAAAAGAGCGTGACCTTGTCCAGCCAATGCTAGTAAAGACAAGTACTTTGCAGCCACACTGCTGGTACCTCTTTCCTTAGCCATGTAATAAATTCCCACAGAGGAACACGAGGTGTCTGTCCTGGCATGGCAGCAGAACTGGCCCAGCTTGACCGGTTAAGTCAAGGCAAAGTCTGTATGTCTGGAATCTGAGTTCAAAGCGCAAAGGGATCAAACAGATTTGAATGGGTGATTTTTGTTCTATTACTTTGAACTAAGAGCTCATCTCTATGGGATGAAGATGAAGGAGGGAAGGGGACGAGGAACAGGTTTGCTTGTTGCTCCTAACACAGCCCCTTGCCTACTCAGCCTGCTTTACCTGAGTCCAGGGAAGCTGACTTGTATTCAGATCATCCTCAAAACAAATGCCAGAACATGAAAGGGGAAAATGCAAGGTTTGCTTTAGGCACCTTGTCCTACATTGACTCAGGCATTGCTTTTGTCTGCCTTTTCCAAATGGAGAAGTCTTGGCTGCAGGGAAGGTGCAATCATCCTCTAGTGAAAGTCTGGATTTTTCATCACACAAGAGAAATGCACGGCATAAGACTGCTGGGAAAGCAGAAACTTGCACCATTCTGGGTCCTCTGTGGTGCTTGGAGTCCTGTGTGTCACGGTCAGATTCCTGCTGTGTGATGGCTCCTAGTGGCAATGGCTGTGCTTGAGTGCAGTACTTGTACGCTGACCCCACGAGTGTACAGTCTTCAGGTTGTGCATTCCTCTCCTGGCTGAATTTAAGTGTTCTCCTCTTCTGCCTCTCTTGTCCCCCTCAAGGAACTACTTCAGAACTAGAATGTAACTAGGTCCTTTCTGCTAATGTCACAACCCTGACACTGCTAAAGGCAGGTGTTGGGAAAATATGACATTCTTGTTCATTTTTGTAAGATAAATACTTAGCAATTCCCTTTGGGTTTTTTTGAAAGAATGGTCTAGGGAGTCAGAAAGCAAACATGGTGATCCAGTATAGGGAAGTAAAATCACGCCAATTTATCTGTATCCCAAATCAGTCTGTCTCAAGCTCCACAGGGACTGTCAAGTCCTCAGTAAAGGGTTTTTCTTTAAAACATTCCTAGCCCAGAGAGAGAATCCCAAAGCATAACACATGGCTTAATAAACACTATGACATCAAACAACCTTGGTTTAAGTTGATGATTTATCAGATGGCAACAGAAACAAGCCCATGGAAATGGCACAATGCAAGCGAGAACTCACCACTGCAAACATGATGCTGGCAAGTGCACTGAGACAGAAACTAATCTTGGTGGACTCTATGAACTTCCTCGTCCGGTCCACATACAAGCCCAGCAGGAAAGCACCCAACAAACCACACACTGTGAACAGCGCACCATTCAGGCCAGCAAAATCCTGGAGGACAGAAAAATAAGTAATGAGAAACTAGAGCAGTTAGGAAAGTGGTTTTAATGTCACTGACTCATCTGCCAGCTACCAGTGGTTCACTTACTGAAGAAGGAAAAGCTTCCTTGCCCATTGCAGTAGCTGAGGCCTTCACAAGGCTCTGAGTAGGAAATAAGAGAGTCCAGGTGCTTCTACAAGTGTGTGGGGACAGCAGAGTGACAGCACTCCCAAAGGATGACAAATCTCTGTACACCCGTCAAGGGAGGCAGGATGCAGAGCAATAGCAGTTCCCTGGCATTAAATATTCCAGCCTGGAGCCACCGGGTTCTTCAGGGGCAGTCAGGTGTTTTGTCCACGCTGGTGGCAACAGGCCCAACTGCCTTGGGATCTGCTGCTGTTTACAATTACCCTCCTGGCCCTTTTCTTACCAGGGACCTGCACTGGCACACCCACAGCATGTTAGAGGAGACGCTGGCTATGTCAGAGACTAATTAGGGAGGCAGTGAGCAGTGGCTAGGACATGGTACATGCTCTGTTGCCTGCAGTGATTGCCCTTTGCTTGTAGCACTTCTTCACCTCCATAAGAATTCAAATGCAGACAGCAATCCTGAAAGCAAAGAAGCTTTTAACAATTTGGGTAAACATTTTCGGGACCCTCAGGGGCACTGGAAGGAAAGGGTATATGGAATAGCTTCTCTGGGCTAAAGGGTCAGGATAAGTCACTCACACAGAGACAAAATCATGATGCACAGAAAGCAAGGCTGCAAGGTTGAAGAGGTTTCCAGTTAAAAGCCAACGGAGTGTGCAAAATGGGACCCGGCTATGGAGCCCTGAGCCAAATATCAGATCTCGGAGCTGAAGAGGGAGTGGGGAGAGACCAGACATGTAAATGTGCATACATAACAGCCGGAGAGGTGTTTTAAGAGGATGCTCATGGCGATATAAGCAGCAGGACTGAAGTGCAGCCTGCTGAGGGGAAACACCTGAACTGCAGGGGCCTCCTAATATGCAGGAGGGAGAAAGCAGGAGGAATCAATTGTGCACATACTGTGCTGAACTGCAAAAGCAGCCCATCCCCTGGCCGGTGTCATGGGAAGGATGGGGAAACAGCTGTCACAGTACCACCGACTTCTTCTGCTGCCCTGGCTTCATGTAAGTCTGTGCAAAGAGGAAAAGGTGCTTGCATCAGCCTGCCTTCAGCTTCACTCTAGGGCCGGCCTGGGCCCCATTCTACTCTGGAATAGGTGACAGAAGGCTGCATAGACATGAGTACTCTGGAGTGGCTTAGAAAAATCACAATATTCTTTTTTCCTAAAACATTTTTCATTTGCAAGTGGGAGCCTGGCCATGGGCAGTAGTGAAAATGCAGGTCATCTATTATACTAAGAAATTGACTGTGTTCTGGATTAATGTACTGCTTAATCTATATTAGATAACATGAGCAAGTAAGATATGATACTGCAGCATATTCAATTGTCTTCATTTTGCTCTGAGTCCTTTATGAGGGATAATCAATTTGATTTTATCATAGATGATGTGGACAATGGGGAGAGAAGGAAGAAGACTCACATTTGAATACCCCTTTTCACAAAGGATCTGTTCTAGCAGAGCAGAAAAGCAGGTGAACATCCCAATTCCTCCTCCAAAACACACTGCCAGGATGATGTATGGCTTGTTTCTCAGGAGCTAAAAAAAGAAGTTAATGTAAATAAGCAGAGGAGGAAAAAGGCCTAGCTGTGACAGCAGACTTGAGGGTCAGTGGCTCTGACTGAAAATGCTGACAAGGTAACCCCATGATCACTGACAAAGCATGGCTTTGTCCTGTCAGTTCAGCCAGAGGACAAGTTACAATGGGGACCGTGTAGGGAGGAAGGAACTCTTCAGTGCACAAATTCTTCCTCTGCTTTGCCATGTGCTACCCTACCTGTTACCACATCTGTTCAGAAGACTCAAGTTGTGTGCTCCTCTTTGATTAGCCCAAGTGTGCCTGTTTGAGCTATCTGAATGGCAGCCAGCCCACAGATACATGGTCAGATAGCATCTCTTGCAGCTTTGCTGTGAGCAGGTTCTGCTCGCTGAGGAAGGAAGGGATCCTGATCTCCTTCAGGGGGCTTTTCATGGCAGGTTTGGGGGAGTGACATTCAGAGTCTGCTTTGTAAGCAGATCCTTCAGCATCTTGCAGGGCTGCATCCCTCACTCCAGCATGGCAGTCCCTTTGCTGTAACACTTACCATTTTGAGCCCCGTGAAGAACGGCTGTGAGTTGGAGTTAGTGGCACTGGCTGACGGAGGCGTTGGCGGGACCTTCTCATGAATCCCCAGAGTTGCTAGAGCACAGGCTATTACTGCTGGGACAGCATAAATACCTAGCTACACAACAAAAGGACAAGTTACCAGTCTTTCCAGATCCACTACCTCCAAACAAATAAATCAGCTGGATCCAAATCAGCCCAGCTGACTGAATAAAGCAGTTTTCATTTACCATCAATGGAATGTGCTTTCCTTCAGGAACTAGTGCAGGTGACAACAAGTTTGCTATAAGAATGCCCAAGGGATTGGCTGGAAGGAAATAAAAGAGAAACATTTTTTTTAATGCAAGCAGTCAGAACCGTGTATCCACCCGTACTGCCTGCCAGCACCACAGCTGCAGTGCGCAGCAGTGTAATGAATAAGGACAAAACAAGGCATATATATGGAGAACCAGGAGGGGAACATTTGGAGAAGCTGACTGTGTGGTCTTACTGTTGCCACACCTGTTATCTCACCCCCATGAAGTCTGTTCTATAAAACCATTTCCCTTCAACTCCTGTAAACTGTTTTTCAACTATGGACTATGATGTCCTCACCCTCACAAGGCTGCCTCAGTAAATGTCAAGCTGAAAAGACAAAATTAAGATGGGTGAATCCAAGTCATCTGTCCTGGTGTTACACAGCAGGAGTTACAGAGGTGTTTTTCCTTCTACATTCCCCTATGCTGTTACACATGTAAACATTGTGTACAGGATTCCCCTGTTCAAGGGTGATCAGCCACAGCTCTCCTACCCTCTGCTGCCATGACAGATGCTTCTTTCCCTTAATTGTCTTAGTGGCTCTTAATTGCACTTACACTAATATGTTCTTATATATAGGAATCTACAGCCAGACACAGCTCTTCAGATGTGGACAGGGCACCTCCCTCAAGCTGCTGCCAGTGCTCTTTATGAGGGTCACCAGGATGCCATTAGTTTTCTTTGTCAAAAGGCCATGAACAGCATGACAGCTCTCTACAGTGACACTAGGTCATTCCCGAGACCTTTCAAGCCTTTATAATTCCTTTGCAAAGGCCAGGCAGCTATACAAGTTGATCTTTGCTACCAACTACAAAAATCACATGGCAGCAGATAATCTTGCAGATTTTGTACTGGAAGAGGCAGTTGCATTATTACGAGGCTGGAGCTGAGCAGTGTGTGAGGCAGCACCCCTGGGACTTAGCTTCAGAACATCCAAAATTGCAGAAAACAATTTAATGTTAATGTTAAGGCAACATTCTGCAAATAGTCAAACAAGTAAAGCTGCTTTTCTACTAGTGTGCAGGGATGGGGTTGAGAAAGCTAAAGCCAGCCTGGTGAGTCTGGTGAAGAGCAGTGAGAAACGCACCCTTATGTACTTTAGCAGCAAAAGGAAAGTTAGGGAAAATGTGGGCCTGTTGCTAGATGAGGCAGGAGACTCAGTGACAAAGGACACAGAAAACACAAAGGTATTCAATGCCTTCTTCACCTCTTCTGTGACTGGTAAGACTGGCCTTCAGCCTTGAGACCAGAGGTGAAGTTTGAAGCAATGAAGATTTACCCTCAATGGAGAAAAATCAGGCTGGACAACATTAAATGGCCTAGTCACACACAAATCCATGGAACTGATGGGATGCATCAGTGCTGAAGCAACAGATTTTTTTCACTCCAAGGCTATTCCTGGTTGCTTTTAAAAGGCCACAGCAACTCCAAGAGGCTCCTGATGACTGGAAGACAGCAAATGTCACTCCCATCTTTAGGAAGAACAAGAAGGAGAATCCAGGGAACTCCATGTCTTTCAGTCTCACTTTGTTCCCTGGGAAGGTCAGGAACAACCAATCCTTGCCACCATTTCCAGGCACGTGAAGGGTGACAAGGTGAAAAGGAAAAATGCTTAACTAACCTGGTAGCTTTTATACAGTGAAATGACTGGTGGATGGATGCGGGAAGAGCGATGGACACTGTTCCCATAACAACCTTACAGACAAGCTGATGAAGTACTGTCTAGACAAGTGGACAGTGAGATGAACTGAAATCCAGCTGAATGACTGGGCCCAGAGGATTGTCATCACTGACATGAAGACCAGCTGGAGGCCAGTCATCAGTGATGCAGCCCAGGGGTTGATCCTGGGGCCATACAGTCTACCTGGATGATAGGCAGAGTGCACCCACAGCTAGTTTGCATATGATGTGACACTGGGAGGAGTGCCTTGCAGAAGAGATGGCCATGCTGCCATTCAGAGGCACTGCAACAGACTGGAGAAATAGGCAGAGGGGAACCTTGTGAAGTTCAGCTATAGGAAATAAAATATACTGCACCTCGAGAAGAATAATAACAACTCATCCACCAGTACCCCTTGAGGCTCACCAACTGGAAAGCAACTCTGTGGAGAAAGACCAGAGGAGGTGTGGGTAGGGGGTGCTGGTGGACACCAACTTGACCATGAGCCAGCAACACAGCCTTCTGATAAAGAAAGCCACCAGAATCCTGGGCTCAGCATTAGACAGTGCTGTCAGTGGGAGCTGCTCTTTACCCTCTATTCAGCACTAGCAAGTCCACATCTGGAGTATTGCGTGCAGTTCTCAGGTTCCCCGTGTGAGTGAGACTTGAATTTACTGGTCCAGAAAAGAGAAAAGATGATCTGAGGACTGGAGCTTCTGTCATGTGAGGACACACTATGAGAGCTGGGACAGATCAGCCTGGAGAAGCTGCTGGAAAGCAGTTTGGCAGAGAAGGACATGGGGTCCTGGTGGATTGCAAGCTGACCATAAGCCAGCAATGCATCCTTGCAGAAAGGCGTCCAAGAGTGTGCTGGTCTGCATTAGGAGGAGCAGGAGGAAGATAGTGATCCTCCTCCTCTGCTAAGCCCCGGTGGGAAACATACAGAGTGCAAGTCCAATGCTGGGTTCCTTGATACAAGGTACCAACTTAGTGGAGCAAGTCCAGTCAAGGGCCAAAGACATGATTAAAGGTCTGGAACATCTCTCATACCTAAGGGGGCTGCGACAGCTGGGACTGGTTAGCCTGGAGAAAAGAACCTTGATCTGCAATTATAAGGACGGAATCAGACTTTGGTGTACAAAGCGTAACAAAGGAAACTCTACCTGGATATAAACTTCTTTACTGTGATAGCTGTTCATCACTGAAACAAGATGCTCAGATAAGCTGCCACACCTCCATCCTTGGAGATAATCAAAACCTGACTCAACATAAACCTTGTCAACCTGGTCTAGACAACCCTGGTTGAGTGGGGGGTTGGACAAGATGATTCCAAGAGGTGCCTTCCAACCTTGTCTGTTCTATAATTATGCTGAGGCATCATTAATAGTCCTATTGCACACAACTGTTGCATTTCTACTCTGTGCTTGGGAAAGTGCTAGCTTATGAAGCTGGTGAAATATTACCTGCTTCTAAGTACATAGAAACAATTAAACAGTCTCCAAGGAGATGGATTACATCTTCTCTGTTGGCATAAAACACAACTGTAGGGGACTGCCTGTAAACTAGTCAGCTGTTTCCATAAACTATCAACATGCTGAAGCAGTTCCAGAAGGTATAGATGAGGGTTGGAAATGTGAGCATTGGGCTAAATTAGAAAGGACTGAGACCACCTGAATAATAACAGGGTTTCAGTTGCCTTGTTTTCCTGGGAAGAGAAATTACATGAGCCTAGATTGTGAATGGAAAGGAGTTCACTGGAGTTACTCAACTATACATTATGATCCAGGGGTCCTGGTGGACTAGCTTGCAGTACTCTACAGTGGGGCTGCGTGTTTTGTGGTCAGTGATGCTGATGCAGATTCTTCAGGATGCAGAAAATGACACACCAACAGACCTCAGTAAATGAAGACTCCTATGGATGAAGCAGAGGTCACTTCAGTGGATTTAGGCAACTCTTTCTACTTCTGACACAGGAGAATTTCTTGTAATCTTCACAGGGGATGAGTTCTTGGCCCTGCACTGCTTCTCTCTGAGTAAATCTCTACAAGTGATGGGTAGAACAAACACTCAAGAGCTGAGTCATTAATCATTATGACAGCTGAGTCATAGTAGTTTCAGTTGCTCAGCAGGATCCTGGGTGCAGAGTTCATATTTGTCACAAAAGCCCAGGGAAGCCTATCCATAGGCATTAACAGCAGGAGGCTGTAGGGCCAGTTTCTGTATGCAGCACTGATACTGACAGCATCGGAATGCTAAGTGCTGCTCTATTAATTATACAGGAAGTGGGCACTGATAAACTGGAGCAGGATGACACAAAAAGCTCAAATGAGTAACAGGAAGAATGGAGACAAGTGGGAAGAAGCAAAGGGAAATTTGGCTGTAAAGTTGGTGGAAGCTATTCAGTCTTCCAAGACAAAGAAGAGGCAAGCTGATTCTGATTCTGTCCATAACTACCTGACAGACAGGTGCAACAAGACTGAATAGATGGGGCATAAAGAGCATCGAGATGACAAGTAATATGTTGACATTCTCCATGAGGTAATTAACCACTGGATTAAATGGCTGTGGTAGATGCTCCTTCTAGACAATATTTAAATTTTTTTGAAATGAAATCTTGATGTTGTACAGTAGACATTATGGGTGTAACCAGACATTATTAATGGAAGCCGTCCATAGAGCAATATGCAAGTGTTGCAGCAGACAACAACCACAGGCCACTCAGTCTGTGCTCTGACATCCCAACATGGCAAACACTGAACAGCTTCAGGTCTTGGGATTCCACTGGTCCTTGCTCTTCAGGTTTGTTCTTTGTCATGGTTAGATCCATTTGGTTCTGTAAAGACTGAGGATGCTATGTGAACAGAATGCTCTTTGGCTTCTCTGGCTGCTCTCTCACTTAAAAAGAGCACGTTGTTTGCAGGCTGGGGTCCTTCAGGGCAGCCCAGTGGTCCTTGGTAGTGCTTGTATCGTGCCTCACTGACAAGAGAGCTCCTTGTCCAGCAGGGAAGGTGAAGGTCTGTCTCAGCGCTGGAAAACCAGGTGAGTCATCATGTCCACCCTATTCTAGAAAAGGCAGTGCTAAAATAATTTATTCATTCTGACACCAAAAATCCATTCTTGCTAAACAAGAATGCCCATGCTCTAGTCTAGCAGCAGCATTGGGAAAGCTGCATAGAGGGGCTCTTCTTTCCTGATGCTTAACCCTTCCTTACAGCTTCAAGGCAATGGAGAGGGAAGGCAGCTGCTGGCTGTTTTGAGGGAAGGACAGATGGGGCTGCCACACACATGCAGGTACTGTGAGACTTCACAGCTGGAGCCAGAGAACCAGCCCAGTTTCTGGAGCACCTCTCAAGTCCTTGGAGAAAAGAGGAAGAGATTTCTTTGGCTGCTGGGTAAAATGTCACATGAAAGGAGGAAACAGGTCTATCAAGTGCAGTATCCTGTCTCTATCTGTGCCCAAAGGAGCCAAGAGGCATGTGATTAGAGCAAGCTTATCTGGTGCCTCTCCTCCAGTTTCCCAGCTTCCAGGCACTTAGCAATGCAGGTGTGCTTTCTGCATGGATAGTCCTCCCATTTAGCATCCCCAGCATGTTTGTGTGGACAGACAAGTAACCTGTGCGTGCATACATACCTATTAGGAATACGTGCTCAGCCTTCCTACTGGATGAACTGGTGGCCAAAATTGCCACAGCAGCCTCATCTCACCTATATCCAGTTACAGACTTTGGCAACCATGACCATTGGCACTACAATGCAATTTAAGACACGTTCCTAAGAAACTGCAAAATTAAGGCCACTAAAGACTTGGTAGCATTAAGGGCTGTCCTCAATATATGTGATATTTAAGCAAAGATGACAACCTGGTCCTGGAAGAGAGGAAGAAGGTTAGGAGTCTGGGTGGCTTATTCTGAACACTGCACCTGGATGTGGCTTAGATCCACTTCTTATTCCCATTTTGCTGAATGTGGCTACAAGACTCTTGGGTGAAGCTGTATTTGAAAAGGCAAATGGCTGTAGTACATGGGATTTCCTCTGCCTGCTGCCTCTGAAAGGCAAACAAATTGCTAGCAAGTTCTGTGAGGTGGCAGTGTTACTTTGCAGCTATCACTTACACATTGATGCAATCATATTTGCTGTCGCTCTCTGGTGGTCTGGGAACCATAGTGCTGCCAGCTTTGTTGGTGAAAAGATGATAAGAGGCTGTGCTAATGCACAGAAGCATTGTCCAATAAACAGGTACCAGTAACTCCAGGAACCCAAGCTCAGGAACTTCAGAACACTGAACATCCGGGTGATGCTACCAACCATGTTCAGCCATGCACTCAGGACCACCTGCAGTGAGCAGAAACAGCCAGGATTTGTGTGCTGAAGCCTGAAGGGCAGAACTTAATACAACTTGTTGGGCATGAGCAGGGTCTCAAATGCACTACAGGAGACACTGGGTGTTAGCAACCACTGCCTGCAGACCATCCCCACCCCTCTTAGCCACTGCAAGATGCTCCTGATCCCACCTGCCTCCTTAGGAGGGAGCAAGGTGGCTGTCTTGGCCCCATGTAAGAACCACACTGATGAGAAATCCAAAGTTCACGAATTACATCTTGTTGGCAAGTTTGCGCCATCGCCCATATTTTGCTGTGACAATCCAAAGATCATGGCAATGAATCATCCAGCTTATGGATCCTGCAAATGCTCTTCTATACCATTAGCATGCTAGTGTTTCAGTGCCACATTCCACAACACAATTCTGGGATTGTGTAGAGATCCCAAGCTGGCTCAGCAGAGACCAAGCTCTGACCTGACAGGGGTCTCTTGCTTGCGCTCTTAAATCTTGTTGCTACTCCTTAAATTGGCCCTGCCAACAAAATTGTGGTGCCTACACTTTTCCACAGCAAATCCGATCCAATTACAGAATGCTCTTCACAGAGTCAGCTCACAGGATCTGTCCCTGTCAGTTGGCTAAGACAATGAAAACTAAAACTGGAAAAGGCAAGCTCTCTCCACCATCACCACAGGGGTGATGTGACAGCTGTTCCTGAACTAGGATAGAGCTTTCAACGTGCTAATACTCTGCAGCATTTGGAAGGACTCCTATTCAAAGCATGTATGTTAGTGCTTTGTGCATCTCTTGCTACCTCTAGGTGAAACTTCCTCAGGGAAACAGAACACTTCAACTCACAGCACATCGGAGCCCCACGCTGTCGAGGACCCATGTTGCCACCAGACCAAATGGGATCGAGATGAGGAGGTACACCATTGAGAGCCAGTTGACCGTCTCCAGGGAAATGTGGAAGTAAGCAGCTGTCTTATCAGCCACAGGAGCAAACGTCAGCCACAGCTGCAGAATAGAGACCAAACACAGGTAAGCACAAACACCTCCAATGGAACAGAAATTCAGCATCCTCTCAAACGGAGTTGTGAAGAGGCTCTCTGTCTTAGTCTCTCCTTGAAATTAGGATCTTAATGCTGGTAATAAAAGTTCAAACCCTCAGTGTCTGCAGTTACTTGGCCCAGAGCACCCCATCCATTTCACTGCCTCATCCCCAATCCCCTAGTCCTGATGCTGCAGGCTGGCAAAAGCATAAGTCAGTACCTTTTTCTGTCCCCACATTGAACATGTTGGCGCTGATGCACCTACTCACCTGATGTAAACCACGTGGAATCCTTCTGTGTTAGCATAAACAAAACAGAAGCTGCCACTTCCTCTCTGCAGCTAAGATCCTCTTAAACTCAGACTGGTATTTTCAGTTCCATTTGTAATGCCTGGATGTGGCCTTGTAAGAACAACTTTACTATGTGTCAGCCAAGAGATACATTATTCCGTGCTTTCCTATACACACTCAACAGTGAGAAAAGGACCTACAAGTTTCATTATTTAACATATCAGTACACCTAATAGGGAGAGGTACACACAGAAGAGGTACTTCAACAACTATCCACATTTTTCTTCCAGTGCCATATCTGAACACAGCTCCCTAAACCTTGTTTTAGACACTGATTTCACAGTTCCTGTCTGCTTCTGGTTTCTTATGGGAATGACAAGACCTGCTTGATCCTAAAATCAGGTTCTGAGATCACATCCACAAGAAAGAAAATGAGGTACTACAAATTAGAGGATGTTTCTGTAGATTCTTTGCCAAGCTGAGTCCTGGTGCTTTTTCAAAAAGATTGGTCTAACCTGTCAAATGGCCTAACTATTCAATGTCGATGTGAGCTACTCCACTGTTAGAAGATGATCTTGCTGCTGCTGAATACTCAAGGTTATAAAGTTTGCAGAAATATGAACAAAAATTTAAGTTATAACTTTCTAGAAAAGAACTCCAGCCACTGTTGCTTTCCAGGTTCTCCCCTCTGCCGTCACAAGCTTCGTCTTCACAGCCTGCATCCTGCAGCCAGCATCAGATGTGGTGTTTACGTGTAACTGAAAAAGGGTATCTCAGAGGAAAGTGTGTCCCAGCAATCTGCTTCCTGTTATTTCCAGTGTTCCTGGGGTTTTTTTTTTCTTGCATGCTAGGGACCATTAAAACTACCAAATTAGACAGGAGCAGAAGGGGAGATGGACTTTTCTTCTCTTTAGGGTCACTGTGTGAGAAAAGCCACATGCATTCTTTAGCCACACTTTTTTCCAAGGATGCAATGAGTAAATGGTAGTAACAGAGAAATTCTGAATATATTATCAGCTGCCTTGCAAGCATGCCTAGCACAAGCCCTTCCTTCTTCTCCAGAAGGAGCTGCCATGCCGTATCTCCTGCATTCAGCTCAAAGCTCACATCATCATGCTGGGCTCAGATACACCCATGTGACACCAGTCAAGGGTCTGCTAGGGGATGGATTTGTTGTTTACTCATCTTCTACAGCCAGGTGAATGAAGATACTAGGTGAATGAAGGAAACTGTACTCTTAGACAACAAGGAGGCCAATACAGGTCACTTCCCAGACTTCCATCAGACTGGGATGGCAGTTTAAATGTTTATTGCTAATGTAACTGTTTAGATGCTACAAGCATTACTAAGGCGTGAGCATTAGTTTGCTTATGGGACGCTAAACTGCTGCTAAACAAACCCCAGCTGTGTATTTCCAGCAGTAGCAATTCTTGGTTCCTCAGTGCCTTCCACATGGGGGTGGTGGAAGTGATGGAACACTGTACCAGGAAAGAGTAATTACAGAGATGATACATTTTGTAAGCCCGCTTCAGGTACATTTTCACCCCTCCTGCTCCTCTACACAAGATGCTCAACCATGCATTACATCATTAGGAAAGTGGTGCTACCAGCCAGAGGACAGCATTTTGTGTTCACTGACTGTATGCATCTAGGTGCTCTGGGATCAAGCACTCCAGCACAACTCCATTAGACCTAGTAACACCATTTCATGCAGAAAACCAAGCATATGAGCTGCCCCATGCTCCTGTCCTGAGCAAGAGCTCCAGTTCTAGCATATCCATGTGGAAGCAAGGAGGGTGGAAAGTTGCAGCCTTTCCAAGATGGAGCTTGTCCCTCAAAATAGGAAATGGGTTTATTTATGGGTCTGGAGAGAAAAAGTATGTTTCATTGTTTACCATGTGTTGCTTTAACAGAGAAATTCAGAACTGGGCAATGAGGTCAATCTGCAGCTGTAGTCAAAGAGGCCATCAAATGCCCCTGCAACAAAGAGGCATCACTGTGGAGTTTTGCCGACGCAGGGAAATAGTGAGTATGCCACCTTCTGCTTTTGGCTTGCCCAGTTATGGTAACTTCACCCACAGTAGTTAGTAAGCTCTTCTGCTGGAAGCTAAAGCCCTTATCCTACATGTTTTTCTGAAACTTTGCACTGCCAAGGCTGGTACTTACACAGTGGCTGCCCTGATATAAGTCCCGTCAGGTAGAACAGGTAAAGAAGATGCAGCTCTTTCTTAGTGAGGTTGAAGTCCTGTAACCTCTAAAGATGGAACAACCAGTGTAATAATATACACTGCTTCTTCTACAAAGGCAGGAATTTTAGTTCCTACACTCCTCTCCTGAGCTCAAGCCTTAGAAACATGTTCATCTCACTGTGGTTTCTGGGTTTAAAGATAGAAAAAGCTCCAGTGCATGCTAGTCTGGTTTGGAAGACATACCTCAGCACACACTCTTCACTATAAAAACTTGTGCTCAGCAGCTGAGGAAGAGGACAGAAGGGTCCCTGAAGATCCATAAGCCTGTTCTGGCTTGCACTGGAGTACAGCTGCATCTCCCACTGCACACAGCTGGCTGACTGGGGAGCCATGCCCCCACACTAGAAGAAAAGAACAGAAATGTTTTCCACCCAGAGTCTACATATATCCTCAATCACAGGAGGGCTCCCTCCACACCTTCTTTAACAATGAAGGTTGTGGGACCACCAGGGCCAGGGCACTGACACTCAAAACTATCTGACTAGTACTTATGTTGGGAATGGTACTGGCTCTACTTTCAGCTCTCTTGCCCTCTGCTTTAACCTTCTTCTAGCTGACATTTTGTTTTTAATTCTCCTGTGCCTCGCAGAGACTGCTTGGTCCCTTCTCCATTAACTGAGACTTAATGTCCATTAAAGGTGTCTGACAAGAAAGCTGGAGAGGGACTTTTCACAAGGCATATAGTGGTGGAACAATGGGGAGTGGCCTTAAAATAAGGGAGGGTAGATTTAGATCAGATATTAAGAAATTTACTGTAAGGTTGGTGAGGCACTGGAACAGGTTGCACAGAGAGGTTATGGACTCTCCATCTCTGGAGGTGTTCAGGGTCAGGCTGGGTGAACAGCTTGATCTAGTGGAAGGTGTCCCTGTTCATGGCAGAGGGGTAGGAACCAGATGATCTTTAATGTCCCTCCTAACCCACACCATTCTACAATTCTATGATCATGATCCTGTGATAATTGCAGGCCTGCATGGGCATTCCTGTAATCAAAACAGGTTACAGCTGTTCTCATCCTGATTCCATTTCTAAGTTTTTCTGTTGCCCTTTCTGATATCCTTGTAAACCCTTAGCTGATTCTCAGACATGTATCCCGCTCTTCTCCTCCCAGAATCAGCCCAAATCCCTTTGTTTTCCTCCTGCGCTCATTCCCCTTCTAACTCCATCTTCTCTTGGTTCAGTTCTTCCACCCTATTGCCTTTACTGTTTCCACTCCCACACAGACTCTCCAGGACCTATTTCACCTGCAGGATCTGGTTTCCCTCCACCCATTCCAAGGGATCTGAGTGCTTGCCCCTCCTCCCATTTCTGAAGGAGGTTACTGGTGGGCTGTGAGACACCAGTTCTCTGTCTGCAGTGGCAGCAAGGTGATGACTGAAGACAGGACTTCATACATACTCTACACTTTGGTAAGCAACAGCTGTGAGCTGTAGAAGGCAGGATACATGACAGACACAAGATTTTTGGAGCTCAAAGTGCAGTAATGATATATTGATGCATCACATGTAACTAGACGCATCCCTGCCAGAAGCAGTGTCAAACATGTTCTTCACAAAAGGCAAACTGGTAATCAGTGCCTACTTTCCTCATGAACAAATCAAGATTCTTATAGTGGAAAGCAAAATATTTGCAGAAAGGCAAACATATGCCATCAGGCAGGGTGGAAATCAGGCCCCTCTGCCGTGTCAGTGGTGGTATCAGCTAGCAAACGTTGCAATATGGAGTGCTTTTCATTGTCTGGCATACTGTATAGCTGACCAGACTGTAGTAAAGCCCCAGCAGTACCCTTTATGTACAGTTTTAAAAGGAGGAGCCAATGGGAATATCTTGCATTAAATGAGAACTTCTGCTTCATAATAGGCACTAGCACAGCTCGCCAGTCTCTACACAGGCTTTGCCTACAGCAATTCTCCCCGCATGCTTTCATTCATGCATCCAAACACTGCTTACAAGGTGACGCGGGATTTCTGTGACATGGATGCTGCCTCCTTCTCCCCTGAGACAGGACGATGAAGCCCTTATACCAGAGTCCTCATCTTCAAGGTTAAAAGGGCCACACAGTTTGAAAGCAAATAGCTTCTGGGCTCAGCTGCACGTACCCATGCTGACACAGGAGTCTAGGATGTTAGGATGTGATCTTCAGAAAAGGCCATATCCTCGCCAAGATGTCTCTTTTAGCCTCTACAGCTCTCAGGAGAAGTAGCAGGAAGAAAAGAGCAGCAGCTGTGTGCGCATGCGTATCTACAGGGGCACTGCTGGAGCAGACAGGTGTGGGTGAGGAGCGTGTGCACCCTGCCCTGGAGCATGCCAGGCTCCACTTGTGCAGCTCTCCTTCCTCTCCGAAGTACACTAAGTGGTGGTGTAAGTCCTCCAGTTGGTGAGTCAGGAGCCACTTGGCCAAGTGTGAGCCAGCTCCAACCCCCTGCTCCTCCCCAGCATGCTCATGCTGGTGAACACAGAACTGGGCAGTAAACACTCTTGGTTTCATTCTTCTGTCTCCTTTCTGTGTCCCCAGTGCTGAAGCAAGAGAAAGTTTCTCCTGTGAAACACAAAGTTCCCTCCAGCTTCACAGGAAGGAGGAAAGAAGGCAAGAGATATTTGCTTCAACAGTTTAATGCTAGAGCAGTTGTGAGCACACCATAAATACTCTTAAACATTAAGCCTACAGATGAAAAAAACCACACTCAAAACCACAGCATAAGTTTGGCAAAACAAATCTGGGGAGAAACCACAGGCAGAGTTATTTCAACCCCCATCAGCAGTGCTGCAAGAGACAGCTGGGGATAAATCTTCTAAGCTTAGCTGTGGTTAGAACATCCTCTCTGCCCAGGACTTTGGGCAGCAAGTGTATTATGCTGATGCCCGCTTACAGCTTTCTTAACATAAGGCAGGAGTTTCTTACACTGTATTGTCAGCTAAGAATTCCCAGAATAGCCCTGTTTAGGAAATGAGAACAAATTTCTGCTAAGGTAGTACCCACTTTGTACAGCAGGGAGAGACAGAGGCTTTTAAACTCAAGTCAGTAACAAAGGCACAAGGGGCTATTTATTGTTGGTGTAAAAGCCTCTATATCATATTAACCCCACTCTCATCTGGTTAATGAAGGAATTTCACACAATGAAGTGGAGTGGAAGGATATAAGGAAGAGTGCCCCTTTCATCACCACATGGTCTGGTCTGGCTTTGCTCAGTCACACTCTAAACCAGACTGAACTAAGAAATACTCCTTTCTCAGCCTGCCCTTGCTGCATGACCAAGTGTGCTGTCCCAGCAGCTAAGTTGCTTCTGCTTTGTCTTCCTGACACTGACAGTCTTCCCCACACAGTACTGTCTTCTGATTGCCACTTTTAGTGACATCAAAGGCCACTAATAGAAAACTGCACGTATATGGACAAGAGTGGGGAATAAAAGGCATCATTCTGGAAGCTTGGTCCAGCAAATGAGGTCCAAGTCAGACAACTCAAAAGTCATGTGTCCTTACTATAGGCATTTGCAGATAGCCTGACACAGATGTACATAGAACAAAGTGCTGCATGCAACATCTTCACAGGAATTGAGGACACATCTTAACTTGCAGGGCAATTTTTCACACCACAGAACTGGTAAATTAATCTTTTCATCTGGAACTTTTAAACAGCAACCAACCACTTTGATTTCATGGACTTTTAACCACTCCCTCCATTTTAATGTGATTTTTATCAAGAACACTTAGGAGAAACTTTAGCATCAGGAAATGTTTGCTTATGACTTTGAATGTCAGCATAGTTGCCATCCCCGATCTTTGCAATGGCTTAGAAACAGTAATTCCACTCTAGGATATTTATTAGGCACACAGTTTTGAAGTGGTAAAGTTCTGGCCTAATTTCATACCACAGAAAAATAGTACTGTGGGCAGTCAGGAAGTTGGCAAAAGACAAAGGAGACAGAACAGGTCAGTCTTCTAAGGCTACAAAGTTTTCAGCAAGACACTGAGGATGCAGTAATATTTGCAGATGCACTGAAAGGATCTACTTAAGAAACCCTCCAGTTTCACTGTTAAGGTTCCAGCAAAGTCAAAATCTGACAAGACATCCTGGAAGAGGCTTGGTACAGCTTCCTTTCCCCGTGCTGTCACTGCCCACTTCTAGCAGGGCGCGTTTATTTCTTGCCCCATAATATTCTTCTGCTGTGCCAATTTAACTGCAAGCAAGCTGTCGGGCTTTTCTGCAGTATACTTTTTTACACCCTTAAAGGATATAATGATTTTCCATTGAGAGGGTACATTAATTTCTTTTTTTTTCCATATACAGCCAAATTCTCACTATGTTTTTCTATTTCTCTACTCCAGCACTCTTGCATCATGGAACACCTAATCTTCCTTCAAAGCATTTAAATGTTTGCAGGTTGCAGTGCTCGATCTTGTCTGCCAGACAGCCTGCATTTACAGCATGGTAATCCTCAAGAACATGAATAATTCTATATCAGTCTGATAATTATCAACAATGTCCTCAATGACTTGATGAGCAAAGATCTGGGTTTCTTCTTCATATATTAAGCATTGATAAGAGGAAAATTTATGGGTTTATCTCGGTAACTACTGAACTTAATTTAAATCTGCTCAACAGGTGGGGTATGATCTGGCATCCCATTTTTTCAAGTCTCTCAAAATAAGGCAGTAACAGTAGGCAAAAAGAAGTTCATACAACCATCTGTTTAGTGCCAAATTACTCCTATAGTGTTCTGTGTATGCAGCAGATCCTGAAAGGGAGCTTGCTTCTTTTCCTGACCAGATAACTGCTGTCACAGGCCAGCAATGCAGCAGAGTTTACTCCTGTTCCTCTCCCACGGCGTTTCAACCCTGCCCTGCTATTCTTAGGCTAGAAACATGTGACACGCACAGACGATGAATACTTTCTCTGCCTCCCCATGGCCTACGAAGTGGACTCGGCAGCAACTTTTGCTCTGCTCCAGGACACATTTTGCTTCATCGCAGTTTGACTTGACGCTGCGGTACTTCCTGCTGTGCTCTCGGAGATCACACACACCCTCCCGCCCCATCCTGCCCTTCCCCCGTCACCACCTCTCGGTGCCCCGGATCCCACCGGTCAGAAAGGAAAGCGTGAAGGCCGAGATTATAACCAGAACAACAAAGTTCAAAAGTAAAAGCCGCTTATTCAGTCCAGAAGTCACGGCCAGGCTGAGGCTTCTCTGAACTGTGCGCATACAATCGAATCCCGGTGCTCAAAGGATGAGGGGGTGGATTTGAGGCAGGGCACTGGGGCAGAGCCCTGGGGATTGCCTGTCTGCTTCTAGGAAGAAACAGGAGGTGGTTTTGGCTCCGGCGAGCCATGTCAGCCCGTCTTCCCTCCGAAGCAGCAGCAGCAGCAGCCAGAGCTGCTCTCCAGATCTGCTGCACAGCGAGGCGGCAGCGGAGGGATGCGTGCCCTGCCTGCTCTGCCCCTCCGCCTGCTGCTCGGGTGCCGGCGGCCGCCCCTTTCCCCACCACCCCGGAGGAGCGTCCCAGCCCCAGGCCGGCTGCGGGAGCGGCTGCCAGCGGCGGGAGAGGCGGCCGCCGCGCCGCACTCACCATGGCGTTGGAGCAGTTCAGCAGACACACGACGGCCAGCAGGAACCACCGCCGCCGGTACGTCTTGAACTCGGCCGGCGGCCCCAGGCTGCGCTCCCCCAGCAGGCTGGCCGCCTCGGCATCCTCCATCGCGGCCCGGCTCAGTGCGGCTCAGCTCGGCACTGCCCCGTCCGGCCCCGCCCCGCCGCCCTTCCCGGCCTCCCCGGGGCGGCCCCGGCCGCGCCTCCGCCCGGCCCGGCCCGGCCAGGGTTGCGCTGTGGGCGCGTCCTCGCTGCGGAGCCGCGCCGGGCCGAGCGCCAGCCCTTCCCCGCCGAGCCGGGTCTGCCCTGCCGCGCTCCTCAGCTGGGGAAAGTCCGGCGCTCCGCATCGGGGCGGCTGAGGGGCGCGGAAAGTGCGGCGCTCTGGCGAGGAGACGCCTCTCCTGCTGGTATGTCCTTAAAGCAACAACATGAGCGTCGCCGCCGTGACCAATGCCCGCTGACGGCTCCGCGTTACCGTGGCAGTCACCGCTAGCTCTCTCCTCCACGCGGCACCCGGGCGGCAGCTGCCGCGGCTGGGGGTGCTGGTGGTGGCATGAGGAGGGAGAAGCCTTGCGGGAACAGCCCTCTCCGAGGAGTGGTCGCTTACTGGAGTAGAAAAAGGACTAGAGGAGAATAAAGGGAGAATGTTACGACCCACAGGGGTCTATCAGCCACAGAATATATAGTTTGGCTATGAAGTTGTATGAGTGGTTTTGCTGCTGACAGCAAAAAGTATTTTCTTTCCCCGATGCAGCGACACCCGCACCAGTTCTTATCTCCTACTCAAAAACTCGCCAAGAGAGAAAGCCAAGAGTGCAAAGGAAAAGCCTCCTCTGCTTCCAAACAAGACCTGTGACTTCAGGTCGGTTGAACATTGGTAGTGCCTGGATGTCTCTGAGATCTAATCACACCCACCACACAACGACTGCTTGGCCTCAGCCATACTGAGCTGACAGGCTGATAGATTCCAGAAACAGCCCCAAAATACTAACATCCACCATGTCACCGCTTGCTCAGCCCTTTGAAATCCTTGTGCCATTCCTTACCACAACCCGCTAGGAGCACAACACCCTCTCTGTAAGAGGCTGTGGTCCCTTACTGTTAGAAGGCTTTTATGCTGAATGCTTTCAGCATATTTGGAAGAGTAGGTAAGGAAGGTTATCCTGCAAGCCAGTATTCTCTCATGAAAGATTTTAGCTGAAGCTTTCTGGGCTGGGAAAGGAGTAGGGAGTGGGGAGGGGAAAATGAGGAAGAATAAACCATTTCTAGCCCATGTCAAGCCTGTTATTTCAGAGTAGAGAGAAGTATGGGTTATTTGTGCTGGTGAGCAAGCTTTACTGACTGATAGATTGTGCCTCTAGTCTCTCTCAGCTGGAATTAGGGGTTGACATTTAGTAAGAGCAGTTGACATTTTGTAACAGCAAGTGGGAATATTGAGGTAATATTACTGATTGACATGCTCCTCTGTCTACAAATGCCTGACCTGGTTTGCCTGGTGTGTGAGCTGCTGACAAATGTGCACTGCTGTTCGCATGTTGTAGGCTGACGCACAATGACGTCTCCCCTGCTCTGCAAAGGCATGCAGTGATCTGGGTTGTGTGCACGAGTGAACTGCCCTCCTGATCCAGCAATGCTGTCACATGGGGAGAAACTTGTGCATGAACATGCTAGAAAGAGGCCCAGGTGTGTGGGATAGCAGAAAGGCACAGCGGCTAGTGCTCACCAGGAGAACCATCATTCCCTCCTCTCCCTGGTCTCTCCTGGTGGACAAGCCCTGTGTGAACATGAACTTCACTGAGGCTGTGTCTACATGATCATCACTATGCTCACTCCTTTTTCTGCCTAAAATCTCTGTTATCATTAAAGACATCTGAACAATTCTGTCAGAAACCAAGATCCCATGTGAAATTCCTTTACTGATTTATTTTCTTAAAATATGTTAAAAGCTCAAATTGCACATATTTGTAGGACTGATCAGAATCAAGTCTGCCCCATTTAGCCCCTTTCTGTATTATTTATGTCAAGATAATGTGTTGTGCTGTTTTCTGCTTGAAATGGGGTCCCAGAGCAAATTGTAGGTGGATGGTGAGGGAGGTGCTTTCTGTGAGAGCTCTGTCACTTTGGGTGCAGACATCAGCAACCCAGTGTCAAACAGGGCCACAGAAAAGGAAAGAGACAACGCAGCAGGAGAGAACTGCTTTGCTGTTTGGAGCAGAACAATTTATTTCCACACCTGGGAGAAAAAGAAATATTTTTCTCCACTTATCCTTCTAGATGTATTGCCTTGCTCTATGTCCTGTGAGGATTGGTCTGGGGCTGCAGGAGGATAGAGCAGCTCTTTGCAACCTCATTCCTCTGCTCTATACCACATCCCCTATGAACAGGGGCACCATTCATACTGGCAGCACAAGGACAGCAACAGGATTAGTGTTGAAGGAGAATGGCTTCATCTGCCCTGCATCTTCTCATTCTGTTCTGATGCTCTGCTCTTCCTAATACCTCTCTCAGTCCCTTTCTCCCCAGTGTCAGCCTCTCTTTTGCATACCTAAGCACACTCTATCCCTATTTTCATCCTCGTTCTTGTTTCTAGGAACTGGAAGCATAAGCCAGATGTCTGCTTCTCAGTTAAGCAGTTTCTTGTTTTGTAGGTACTTGTACTGAGATACCTGTAGTCTCTGATATGTGAGCATGTCTAATATACACTGAACAGATCCAACTATGCAATTGATACAGTAAGTATGGAAAAGAAAATTTTCAGCAATTCAGAGTAGTTGAAGTCTCTGTACCTTGGTTGAAAATGGATGTGAAATAACTTAGTGTTGGAAGAGAATTCTGCACTCATAGCACTATTCCGGTATTCAGCCCCCATGATGGTAATTACAGGATCATCCAGTTCAAAGCAGGGTCAGAAATTGTAGTTAAGAGGGCAGGGAGTACCCGAGATTTGAAGGTGCTCGTGGTTGAAAGAAATCACAAGTCAGAGGGTCTGCAAAAGCTTACAAAGTTTTATTAGTAAATGACTCTTGGCATGTAAATTGATATAAGCACATGGCACTGTGCTTACCGAGTTTGGGGAATGGGGTAGGGTGAAAGAGAACAGAGGGATGAATTGAAGAAGAGGAAAGAGAGTGAAAGGGAAAAAAAAGGGAGAAGGTGAGATCACCAGTCCTGGCTCCAGCACTGATCCAGCTGATGGTATGTTCAGTATTCTGGGAGCGCCTGCACACCTGGGCTTTATGGGGGTACCTTTTACAGATAAATCCCCCCATCCTGGAGATCAGGTTCTCACTTTCTATGCAAATCAGTAATCTCTTTCTGGAAATGGGTCAGAGGGCTTCAGGGATCTTTGGTGGTCTCGATCCCCTCTTACAGTCACCTGTAACAGTAACACCTGTCCAGTCACTTTACTGACCCCTTCTCAGCCTCATCCCTGCACTTGCGCTGTGCTGTGTTGTGCTCCTCTCCAGGAGCCAGAACAAGAATGTCTGTCCCAGAAATGTGCTGCTCTCCCCCATTATGGCCTCTTCTCCAGCCACATCCTGCTCTTTCTCAGTGTGTTATCACCAACAGTTCCTGGCTGTTATCACCAACAATCCATGGTTGGTTCCACAGCTATCTGGCTGTCAGTGTTTGATACATACATATTAGCCCCCTGGGATTCTACAGCAATGAAGTCAGACCAGTTTGATTAGGACTCAGTCTGGTCTTGAAAACCCTTAGCAATGAAGACTGCACAACCTCTTCGGGCACTTGATTCTGCTGCTGGATCAGTCCTGGGACAGATGCCACAACACAGCCCTCAGATAGAGTACAACTCATTAAGTATAGCCCTCTGACCTCATTCAAAGTTGCACCAGTTGGCTACCCATCCAGACCATAATGTCTTAACTACAAGAACACTGGTAGACAGAGTTGAAAATGTTGCGAAATACATGGTAAATTACATCCATTGCTTTCACCCATCCAGAAATCCTATTCTTTTCTCAAAAAAGGGCAATCAGGCATGTTCACGGTTATGATTTATCCTTGGTGAACCTATGCTGATTATTCACAATTGCCTACTTCTTATTCATGTGTTCAGAAACATCATGCAAGAGAACTTGTTTCATGGTTTTTTTTCCTGGGGATTGAAATGTGACTAGACAGTCTGAAGTTGCTTGGGCTGTTCTTTCAGTTCTTTTTAAGTATAAGTGCAACATTTCTGCAGTTGGCAGGTGTATCCATGGCTCCTCAAAGATGATCAAAAGTGATCTTGGGGTTGGCATCAGACAGCTCTCTCAGCATCCTTGGACACAGCCCTTGTGTTTCCATGGACTTGCATAAGCCAAGTTTTCCCTAGAAATTTCTTGCTCACCCCTTCATGGTCATCTCTGCTCTCCATGAATCCCAGGTCTGAAGGCCTGGGAGACCTTGCTGTGTAAAGAAGGCATTGAGCTCCTTAAGTTTGACTGTGACTACTTTCAGTACATCACCCAGCCTGCTCAGTGACCGGATGCCATTATCCTTGTTCAGCTGCTTACCATTTAGCAGCTGAAGCTCTTTTTGTTACTACTGACATGCAAGTTAAAATTCCAGCTGAGCTTTTACTTTCCTGACACCATCCCTACATGCCCAGGCAATGCTTTTAAATTCCTCCTGTGTAGCCCATCCCTGTCTTCATCTTCTGTATATTTTCTTTTGCATTGGAGTTCTGCCACAATTCCCTACTTACCCAAGCTGGTTGACTTACTTGTCTCTCTTTTTTCCTGAAAACTGAGATGGCCTGTTCTTACACTTGGTTGAAGCTTCAGAGATCTCATCACTGCTGGAAAGAGTGACAGAGTGAAAAGCAGCTCCTTCACCTGCTGTGCAGTGAAAGAGGTAGGGAACAAAATGTCCTGAGCTGCAGAACTAAGAAGTCAGATATCTTAGGGCTGCACCTTTGGGCTGACTAGCACTGAGTAAGTTGCAACCCTTTCATCATGGTTGGGGCATTAGTAATATCCTCCTGCATGGATCATCTGCTTGCTGCTGACACTGCAAGTTTTCTGTGCCGCGGTGCTAACAGATTTTTCCCTCTCCTCAGCCACAGGTTTTCATAAAACTGTAGGGACTTTGATGCTGTTGAGAATGCTGTCCCTCTGTCATGTATCATTAAAACTTGGTAACATAAAAAAAAAATGAAAGAAAGGGGAAGGAAATAGGCAAACTTACCAGTTTTGTGCATTCTGTATTATCTAAGGAGCCCACATGGTACCTGAAAGTGTAATTAAAGGCCATGCAGACTCATTAGGTACAGAATGTGTGTATGGGGGTGGAGGTAGAATTAGGATTGCTCAAGCAATTTTTATTCTGGCATTTCCTAATGTTTAATGTTTAAATTAGCAAGTCTTAATTAATTTTCATTACACAAAAATATGGTGGAAAGTGCTGTTGTTAGATAAATGGATCCACTGTCCATTGCTGTTTTCCTGCTGGGTCTCCAAAGCATAAGGAGGTTTCCCCAGGGAATCCCGAATTTTGTTTAATCTGGACATTTTAATGCTAATTAAAGTGTGTATTTGTTTGGTTTGTAGCAGAGAGGGCTCTGAAGACTCATTCTGCAAACCTGGAGGCCAGCAAGCATACTCTTTGTTCCCACAAAGTGTTGCATACCCAAGTTCCGCATTACTGGCAGGTATGGAGAGGAAACAGGAATGCAGAAGTCACTGCACTGGCATGTTTGCAGAATGCTGAACATTTCCTCCAGACGCTTTCCTCCAGACATAGATTAGCTGCTTGCTTCGACAAATGGACCAAAACAGGCCAGTCAAATCACAAAAAATATTACAGGAGACAGCAAAATGCATGTCCAGCACTCCGGGTAGCAAGCAGTTGTCCAGTGGCTGAATCTCTTCACAGCAAGGCAGGTCCTTGTTGGGGTGGATGAGCTGGCAGCGGTAGAAGCTGGGATGCCAGAAAACCCTGGTCCAGGAGATCCCCTGCGCTGGTGGGTCAGCTCAGAGAACAAATAAGCTCCCCCTGCTCAGGTTACAGGGAAAGACTTCTTCTCCCATCAGGCAGTACCTGTCTGGTACCTGGTCCCCCACTCTGCCCCTTCCCTCTTCCCACTGGTTGTTGTATCCCTCTGCCTTCTCCCTGCCCCTTGCCCCCAGGTAATTGGTCGCTGGTGTNACCCCTCAGCACCCCGTATCAGGTCCTGGGAATGATTCCTCTTGTTCCCATCTCTGGCAGTTGTGAGCCTGGAAAAACAACTGTAAGGGAACTGTGAGGAGCTGCCAAAAGCATGGGAAGCTAAGACACCTCTGCTGCTCTAAATGCCAGTGAAAGACTAGTCCATCATGCAGCCTCATCTTGCAATAATTTTGTCCAGGATAAGTTTAAAGACTTGTCTACGCTTTGTCTTGCTCCTCCTTGTGTGGGTGTTCCTTCTCCCAAGGCTGAGTACAGATTTGTCATTGCAGCTATAACCATTCCTGCAAATGGGGAGATCCAACCTCACAACAGGTCTTTTTTGGCCAAAATTAATTACATGTGCCTTGGAAAGTTCTGCTTGTGGACTCTGTGAATGTGAAGTAAAACACACTCCAGTGTAAAACACAAATACACTGCTGTATTTGTGCTGCCAGTCTTTTCTGAAGCCTAAGATCACTCAATGAAAGATGTAAAAATTTCTTAGTATTTCGAAGTATTTTCTTATTTTATATTTAGTCATCCCTGAGCTATTTTGTTTCCATTTATAGTTATACCAATTTTTCTGACTTATATAAGACAAGCAAGTGGAATTATAGATTATCTGCATAAAAGTCTGTCTTTTGTGAACTCACAGCTTAATTAGTGCCTTGTAAAATGAGTTTTTCAAGGACAGAAATGGAAATATATTTTCGTTTACTATTTTATTTCTTTATTTTGTTTTCTGTGTAGAAAGACTTAATAATTTTAATGGCTTTGCAAACATGCATAGCTGAAACTATTTCAGAGTCATTATATCTGACCGTATTTCATGCTCCATTTAAAACAAGTGAATGCAAAATCCAAACAAAATAGGTGTCCAATTTGCATTTTGAAGTAAAAGGGAATTTAAACGATTAGCTTTCCTGAGGCAGTATTGTCTTGTTTGTATTTTTTTTCTTTATCAGCACAAAGGTGGCTCGCTGGGTGAGCAATGGCTGGGCCTTGTCCCCCAAGTTCTGGCTTTTTCTCAAAAACATTCCCAGATTTATCTCTTGTTCTCTGCACAAAGAAATGTGTCAAATGGGAGCTAATGGGTGAAGTAAGGATCCACATATCACCAACACAATTAGATGCCTGATGGTCCCAGAAAGCAGTGATCCCTGTGGACAGCAGCTCCCTGTTCTGCCTTTTTATCTCCTTCTCTCTCTCCTCTTTCTCTTTCCCCTTGCTTCTCTGTGCAAGACAACGAAAAAGGTTGGATGATTTATCTGTGCATTTCCTGCACGTTGCTCATCTTAGTTCAATTTCTAGTGTTTGGAAGGCCTGTTTCGTGGTAATTTCTACTTCTCCTCAGTGCAATTTACCATTTCATTGGATGTGTATTCTGTTATGTGCTCCTTCAGCTGGACATTCATCTGGAACGGAATTCCCTTCCTAAACCTAATTCAAAACACCAAAGAGGATGTTGTAGTTTTTGGTTGCTATTAACCACAGAGTTCTCAAAACCCTTTAGTTTTGAGAGTTTCACTAGTCAAATGTACTAGTGTATTCCTTCTGCCTTATATAAATTAGCAGATGTAGCGAGCAGCTACAATTACACAAGCTGGGTGAGGAGTATATAAGCTGTTTGAGGATTTTAGACCACAAAGTGCAAAGGTGTACAAGGTTATTTCCCTCCTCTTCTGTTTTGCCTCTATCTGTGCATGCCAGAAGTCCCCAGCAGGGGACTTCTTAATCCCTCTGCAGGAGGACACACAGTATGTTTACACACCCACAACACATGCAGGCATGCACTCTTGCTTTACTCCTGGTCTTCTGCTGTCAGTTTGTGTAATTGGAAAAAAGCAATTCAATATTTTTGTTACACAGTGGCGGCAGAAATTGGCATGTGAAAACTTCACAGAAGTCCAGAATTAACCAGGCTAGGGAGTAATCTCAGTCCTTCTTTTGTTTCTGAAATAGCTGCTGACCAGTAAACATAAAACAAACCAACTGGGCCCTAAACCAGCCCAGAAGGATGAGAAATTACCGGTAAAGTGATTTTGTTTGTCATGCATGTAGTCAGTGTTACTGAAATCAAGAGCTAGCAAGTATTTGTGAAAGAAGAACAATTCACTTAGTCCTGCACTAAAAGACCCAAGGGAAGAGGCTTTGCCAAGGGAAAAATCTGTGATCTGTATTAAGTAACTTTTTCTATGTGTTGGCCAGCTTCAGTCATGCTGGATAGAAGGGTGGAAATCCCAATGGCTTTGATGTCATATAAATTCTGTAAAAATTGGTCTCTAGGAAGATGAGAAGGAAGACACAGCACTGTGTGTAAGGGAAGGCAAGAAGGGTCAGGTATTCTGTCTTCTGGTGAGCTCCCCAAAAGCTCAGGAGCATAGTTAAGCTGGGCAGTTGACACCCTGTCTCCTGTTCCAAGCCAGCCAAGGCACTGGCACAAGGCACTGCCCCTTGACAAGCTCAACCAAAAAGAACTCAGGGTCATGAGAGACACTCAAGGTCTTAGAGAACGATCAAAAGAAAAGATTCATGTGGCAGAGTGGATACTGGGCAGAAATGCACGAAAAATACGTGGTTTCTGCAGAAAGACCAATTTGTTTAGCTTTTTATTACACCAGACCAGAGAGTAAAAGCCATCTGCTTAAAAAACTTGCCTATTTTCTTGCTGCTTTTTTCAGCTTTAATGATTCTTGGTTCACAGTATCACAGAGTTGTTAGGAAAATATGTAGTGTATAGTTTAGGTCTTTCTTCCAATTTGTTAGACTAGGATAGTATTTCACAAAGAACCTCTTCTGTGTTTTCATGCTGAATTTCACAGTTGCTTCCCACCTTGAGCAAATACCCAGTTCTTATTTCCATGCATAATTAACAGATCTGAAGGCAGAATTATTTAATACAGATCCCAATTGTTATGATTTTAAATTTTCGTTATGGCCCTGCAGAATCACTGAAATCCTTCAAAGCTTAACTCCCATCAGAACTTTATCCACCAGAGGCTGACTTGTTTTCTGTCGTGTGCTGTCACATGTGCTAATATAGCTGAAAACCCAATTACACCATTTAAATGTTCTCAGTAGCACAAAGTTTTAAAATCAAAATTGTTGCAGACAATTTTAAATAGTTTTAGGGAATAATCAGTCTCTGTGTAAATGATGGGGGGTTCACATCCTGTGTCTTGAGACTAGGAAGCTGGAATTTTTTGACTTTGGAAAATTCATAGACTGCACGGATGTGACAAACATGAACAATTTTTTATTCCAGCAGAAATAAAGAGATTGATATTTGACAGTCATTGTGGCCTTTGCACATGCTGAAGAAAAACACTATAATGTATTACCCAGAGGAGCTGTTCATACAAAGAGCATGGGATAAATTACATACTACAGAGGCCAGTGAAGGTAACCTGTGTAGAGCTGGTTGCTTGTAAAGCAAAGGTCAGTTGTGATAGCAAAGCCAGTGCAGTCAGCCATTCAGGCTGGTGCTGCAGTATATGCTGACTCACCACTAATGTCAAGAGAAAAAAAAAAACTACACAAAAGTAATTTACTATATTAGTGTTCTAAAATCCAGCTGTTCAGTTCCACATTGAACACATCATCAATTTCATTTTTAAATGAGCTTCCTTGTAGACTGAAAGGTTTCCAGGAAGATCTTACACTTTTAATGTCAGTGGGGAAGTGTGCACACTCATTTCATAGAGGTGAGGTTGCTTGCTTTTCACCTATGCACTCAGAAAATAACACTGTTGTGAAAAAAGCATGCCCTCACCTTTCACATGTCAGAAGTACTGTGAATTGCAGCAGGAGCTACTGTGGCCTCCACAGACACTAGATTCCCGCACTGGAAGGAGCAGCTTCCTGCTGACAATAAATCAAGCTGCTCTCCTCTGCTTTGTCTCTAAGTACAGTCAGAATGAGCTCAACTGTTTAGTCTGCCTAGTTACTGAACAGTCAACAGTGTGCAAGGAAATTTTATTTGTCAAGGTAAGCTTCTGATTTGGCACTGAAATCTAGCAGAAGGACCAACAAAAAAAAGTTGAGTGGAGAAAGCTGTGTCTTTAAATTTCTCTTCTATGACTTCCTCTATTTCTTGGGCAGAGAAGGTGTCTGCAATGGGCTGTAAACTACAAGAGGCTTAGAGACTGCCTGGCTCTTTTGCTTCACTACAGTACCCTCATAGGATTTCCTTGCAGTCAGCTGCTATTCGCTCATCACTTCTGACACTGGTGCAATTTATTTATATTCCTAAATTCCCTTTGGGCTGGGGCTAAGACTGTGGCTTCCGATAGCTTTTTCTAAAAAAAATCATATAGGCCAGGTTTTCTCCTCTGATCCATCTATATCTTTAGGAGTCTGCATTTTATTTAAAAGGTAAGGCTTCCCTCTATATTGGAATAAATATTTCAAACACCTTTGAGAAAGCAAAAAGCCATCTGTCTGCAATTTAGCTATGTAACTGTTCTCCCACATTTTCATTTTCCTAAGGGGAAGTATTTTGCATAAGACTTGCTGATACCATTCTTAAGACCGAAGGCATTCACACATTCAAACTTACCTAATTTTCTTTTTTGACCTCTGACTATCTTATAGCAGTGTTGGCAGCCTCAAAGGTTGACCTATCATGCAAATTCCAGTGTAAAAAGTATAAATAAGTTACCTTCATTTAGGTCCAACATCTAGGTTCACTTAGATAAAAGAATTTATAATAAAATAATCATTGACGATCTCAGGGAGCTTTTCAAGCAGCTATTTAGGTCCTGTATCAATAGTCCATGTTCTGTTCTTTAATCTGGTTCTAACTGCATGAAGTAGCACCATTTTAAGTGACAGCATATAAATTAATTAGGGAAATAAAAGACTAAGAATTATATCCCTGAACAGTAACTATGCTAGATAATGTTCAGTGTTTAAACTAGGGTAACTATCTGCAAGTCAATAGTGAAGAAACTGTGAATGGAGGCATCTATTATAATGAAGACTATTGGTAGGGGAAGGAAGATAAATCATAACAGCATGGACATCCTCTTGCTGAGAACGTGCATGTGGAACTAACAACAAACACCACTCAAACCAAAGTTTCTCATGCTGTATGACGCTGGCAATGCTTTGCCTTTCTTTTTTGAAGGCCTCCTGCTGCTGTGGATTGTTCTGGATCACAGGGTAAAATACACAAATGGTCTGCTTTGGAAACGTGGTTGAAGAGCTGTGGAATAAGAGTCAGTCACGTACTGGCAGTCAATTCCCCTTTGACCTGTAGCTCAAAGGCCCATCAGAAATACAATTTAACTAATCTCATTAATAGCATGATGAAACCCATACCACACACATTGGAGGGCAACTGTTAAGCTAAAACTAATTTGCATGAAATTGTAGGAGTTTTCCATAGTCTGAGTGCAGAAAGAAGTACTATTTTAGCATGTTTGTCATATGTTGCTGATGTCAGATGTCTGGAAAAAATATATGGTGTAATGTGCCCAATTTTCACGATGAAAACATCTGACACAGGCGTGTTGGTTGAAATTAAGCCATAGAGGGTTCTGATGTGAAGTAGCCTTTCTCTTTGCAGAATTGGTTTCCATGTATCCGTCAACACAGGTACAATGTCTCTTGCGCATGTGTAAAGGCCACAATGAGAGTCAAATCTCAGTGAGATTTCTGCTGGAATAGAAAAATCATTTGGGTCTCCTAGAAGTCTGCGCAGGCAGATGGAAACTAACGAAGGTCTCTAGCCTGCTACAGGGTTACTGCTTGAGAAACAGGAAGAAAAGCTTTCCAAAATCTGCTGCTGCATTCCCTCTGCAGAGCGTGCAGAAAGCCTGGCTTGCATTTAAAACCAGGGGCATAAGCACATGTCCTAGTAATGAATCCTTTTGTTCAGCAAAGTACCCATCTCCACCAAATCTCCTAAGAAAGACTTCTAACCAGATAATTTACAGGCCAGGGCTAAGTAGAAAAATGCCTGTTGTAAAACTCTGCTCTGTCCCGAGAAATTTGGGAAAAGAGCAACTTTGAGGCAATAGCACATCTGGTATGGCAATGTGGATTAAAATCTCCTTTTTCAGATTATTATAATGCCGTAATAGCAAAACATGAACATGTCTAGTGGTTAGCTCCACACCTGACTGAACTAAACATCCAGTAATGAAGAAAAGATAATTCCTATGCTTTCCATTTTCCCCAATGCTACTCAGGTGGTAAATCACTCATTTAAGAGAAAAAAATATGAACTTTATCATTGTCTCCTGGTCATCAAGCTTTTAAGATCTCTCATTTGATTTCCACATTATTTCCAGAAGCCTGGAATTTTACTTATACATTTTCAAGAGGTCTGTCTGGTAAAAATTTTAGATTCACATGCAGTCATACGTACCATGAGAACTAGTTCTCATTGCAGAGAGATCTGGACTGCAATAGGGTAAGGAAACCCCAATGCCCATTTGCAGCAATATCTGCATTGTCCAGTGTGTTTTCCCTTATGGGTATTATGACTCAGACTCATGCTTAGCATAAAGTTTGACTATGTATTGTTGCCATACCCACATCTCTAAATCATTCTGTGTTCAGGAATTTTGTCTCTTGCTTCTATTTAATGAGTCAGCAGTTGAATTATGTTCGTTCAATTTAGGTCCAGCAAGAATGACTTGTTAGGCTATTTTTTTAGCATCCTTTTGAACAGGGTTCATTGTACAGAAGAGAATGACAAGATTGTTTTTGTTGCAAGAACATTAAAGAACATAATAAATTAGATTAGCCATGCCCAGGTAATTTCTGCATATAATCTGTAAAATTGCTCTTTAAAGTAATTTCAGGGCAGGAATGTATTTGTTCAGATTAACAATGTCTTAAAGGGTATGGAAAATAACCTCATGTCAGCTCCTCCTCTCCCAACAAATGTTCTACCTCTGATGTGCAGCCTGTTTTTCCTGCTGGTAGTTTGCTGTGGGTGGGTATGGGAGGATGTTTGGAGCATGGAAATGTTATTACAGAGGCAAGTCAGGACTCCAAAAGCCAGGGCTCCTAAAGCCTATAGTGATTGTGAGGGTTTCTCATGTTTATCACTCTGGCAGCACTTGTGTCTCCTGTCCATGACCCTGTCAGCACAGTGCAGCTCTGACCCTTGAATCATGCTGCCTGTGAGCCTGTGGGCTTCTGTTTTCTGTGTCTCACCAATATGCCCTATGTACTGATCACAGCCATTTCACTGAGGCCAGATGGTGGCTCAATGTCTGCAAACGGCTCCCTCCCACATGAAGGGACAGCAAACAAAGAGTTCCTCAAGAACTGCCCCATCATCATCAAGCAGTTTCTCTTCTTCCATAATAATGTAAAGCCACACTCAGCACCAGCAGTGGCCTCCGGAGAAGCAGCCTGTGTCACCTGAAAGAAACCTTTTTTCCCATTTCAGATGGGAGTCTGTGTTTTCTGGGCTTCTAAGCTTTGGGGTCTCCTTGATCCCTCAGGTCAGGCCAGGGAATTCATGGGGCTTCAGCCTTGGTGGGGCAGCTCTGCTCTACAGCTTGGCATTCCATACTGAGGTGAGCACCTCATCATTACCACCCCCTTCGTCTTTCTTCTGAGTGTGAGCTCCTACCAAGTGACTCCAGCCTGTCAGGAAATGCTTCATCTTGCTGTTCCCCTGCCACTGCAGCTGGTGGGGGTCTTGCTGGGTTCTGGCATAGGGCAGGAGTAAGGAGCTGAGACCTCCTGGCCTGGGGTTTGACTGGGGTGCTGCTCTGCACAGGGAGGAGGGCTGTCTTAGCATGGCTGCTGACAGCATCTCCTTGTTCTGTGGCGGGGTTCACACCACCACGGGGTCACGGAACAGCTGAGGGTGGCAGGGGTCTCTGGAGGTCCTGGCCCAACCCCCCTGCTCCAGCAGGGTCACAGAGAGCCAGTTGCCCAAGTGAGATGTGAGTGAGCTGGATTTAATTGCAGAGAGAGTTTATATCAGACAGAGTCTGCAAACTCTCTGCAATTGAAGGCAGCTACTGGCTCCAAGACTGCAGACAGTAATTATATGTGGTTTCTCACTTCCCCATCACATGAGAACTGATGCTGTGGGTTTGCAACAATAAGCTGTTTCCACTCCAAGGAAAGAGCTGATCTTGTTTTCTCATCTCCTAGGGTTGTTTGTAAGTATTTTCTATCTAAAATGATTACAGAAGAGCTGAGTTTCAACCATGGGATTTACTCTGCTAAGGTGATTGATTTTAGTTTCTCAAATTTAGATCTTAGTCAAGCTACTTAGAATGCAATAATAACTGATAATCTTTGAAGTCAAGGTCCAAATTCAATAGTTTACTTAAAGAATCTAAAATTATTTCTATGGATTTTTGTGTATAAAATGAATTCTTTTTGAGAAAGAAGTTTCAGAGACAATTTTAGATTAATTCTTTAGTCCTGAAAATAATTTGTTTCAATGGGAGTGGATAGCATTTAGATCATTGTACAAAGACAAGTCTTTGTGCAGTTTCTAAAAGGTACTTACAAAAATTTGAACTACAATACTTTTATCAACGTTTAAGTATTAGTATGGAATGTCTAGATATCCCAGGTAAAAGTTAGGGAGCCTTTCAGTTGTTTTCTCATGGACAAGAAAACACTCTGCCCTGGTCAGACAGGCAGTGGGACAGTATTCATTTTATTATGCTAGACTCTGGATCACTGTTTCACACATCAGCATCTGCCAGAAATGAAAACCAGAATTAATAACTGAGATCATTTAAGGGGTCTCATGGCATAAAATAGGTTGCAAACTTAAACCTGTCACTTTTTTACCTCTTATGAGGCCCAAGAATAACAGGTACAAGGATTTAAGGTACAAGACAGTGAAAGAAATACATGTAGTCCAGCATCCCCTGAGGACAGTTTTAAACAGTGTTCCCCTGCAGGGCTGGCACAGTGTTAAGGAATAATTCTATACACCTTATGCTGTGCCACTCACACTTTGATGTCTCCTCCTGGAAAAATCCGTATCTTGTACACAAAAACTTCTCACCCAAGAATTCCCCTGTCAGGTTCAGGAGAGAACCAAGGCCATTGCTTCAGATGACTCTAATAGACTCAGCTGCCTCAACTTGCTTCTGTGCCACTTCATCCCAAACTTAGGTGTCTTTCTCCTTGCATCAGCACCAGTGAGCCTGGCTGCATCTGGAGGCCTGTGTCCAATTTTGCCTCCTTGGAACTGGGCAGCCATTGACTCAATGGAAAAAGCCCAGCAGACATCACAGAGACAGAGAAGGTGCTGGAGTACAGTACATTTGGAAAGGGATGGAGAAAAGACTTTTTTTCAATCTGGAGACACAAAGGGAGAGGAGGACTCTATTGGATGTCTTCAACTTCTTTGTCGTGGGGAAACAGAAAGGAAAGAGACAGACTCTTCTCTGAGGTACAGAGGGACAGCACCAAAGACAATTGCCAGAGGCCAAAGGGGCCCCTTATCCCCCAACAGGATGCTTGACTGAGGAAGAGAGACGTGGAGAAGCCATGGGATCTCCACTCCTGTGGATCTTCCCTGCTCTCCTGAACAAGTCCTGAGGCAACGGATTCAGCTGGCACTCCTTTAAGCATGGCGCTTAAAGACATGATGGGGCAAGTGGTGGATCACAGACCTCCAGAGATCCCTTGTGAAAAAAATATTCTACAATACTATGCCACAGCTTCCTGAACACTGTTTCAGTTCATTTTCCTGAAATACCCTCTGCAATCTGTTAGCATTCCAGAGCTAACAGGAGTAGTATGTTGGATGTTGGATGAATCCTTGCCTTGGAGGACAAATACAGGCAATAGGAGATAATTTGTTGTGAGGCCTCTTTGCCCTGAAACTGTAGTATTGGTGACAACCGCCCTGGTGGCAGGCCACCAAATGTATTTCTACTGCATATTCTTTGTCAAACTATTACGTCTGGATTTATCCTGTTTTCAGAAGTGGTTTTTAAAAAGAGACTTTTAATGTGTCATGTTACAGCCAGGCAAATTGGGATTCTTACAAGTAAAGCCTTAAGAAAGCCTTACAGGAAGAAAGGGGGTCAGAGGCTTCTGTAAGTCAAGCTAGATGATGGCTACTGGAGAGGCTAAGGAAAGCTGGTGGTAGACTCTGTAGTAGCAGTACCAGGTGCAAGCAGGTACAAGAAAAGTGTAATGGCCTAAACCACGGAGGAAAGTAGCAGAAGAAGATGTTTATGAACGCATTACTTGAGAAAACAAAACAAAATAAACCAAAAACCACCTTAGCAAGGAACAGAATAGACCTGAAGTCTAACACAGGTATATGCTTTCAGTTTGTCACGAACATGGAATACTCTCAGTTTGGCTTGCTCAAAATATGAAGGTTTTTCAAAGGAAAATTATCACAGAGCTAAGGGACAATGTGTTTCCCTTTACAGATAGCTCTTCTAAGAAATAAAGTGTGATTTATAGCTAGATATGGACTCTGGGATTATTTTCTATTTCCTGGGTCTGAGCCTTGTATCTCATGATTTGCCCTGGCTTCCTTAGCAACAAAACATCAATGTGCGAGCTGAAAACAATTGAGCTGTGATGTGTTCCTTACAAGAAGCTGAAAATACGGGCTTTATATTCCTCTGGTATCCAGCTTCACAAATACACCCATTGTTTCTCCTTGTTTTCTGCCTGTTGCACTAGAAATATTGAAAAAGTAGCGCTGTAGTCTCAGAGCTGTACTTGGGAATCCAAGAGCCCTCATATCTCAGCTCCAAACTTCTGCATGGCTGGGACAGTCTTTCTGTCTATGTTTTTAGTTTGTTATCACCTTGCAACACCTTCGTCTTCGATTTAAAGTGTACTCAGCTCCCCTAAAGGTCTGGCTGCTTCAGGAGCCAGGATTCCTCCATTAACATCTCTTATCACTGGAGTCTAAATATGCTGCTGCACTGGTCACCATAGAAATACCCTGTCACTGTGAGTCTTTCAAGCATTTCTCATCATGCAAAAACACTTCTCAATTTTCTTTTTAAAATCTGAACTGCAGTAAGATAACCCACAAATGTCTTGGCATGGTCGCACTATTAATCACTGACATTGCTTTTTAGGAGCCTGGCATCTTGTTTCATCCTGTGTTTGCAGTTTGGTCTTTGGTATTAAAGCTGACTTGTGTGAAGGGAAGAAAGGTAGGATGGCAGCTTTATTGCCCTCCAACTCTTGCCCACTCAGGGCTGCAAAAGCTTATGGAAGTTCTGTGCCACTGAAATAAACCCTCAGCCTGCAGATCCTCCCCCACGAGCTTGGAAATGTGGCACAGATGGAGCTGTACTGTCTGTGGGGATTACATTCTGGGGAGAGTGGCTCTGCATAAGAGCCCCATGAGTGTTTAAACCCACTCACTGGAGGCTCATGGGGTGAGTGGGTAGAAAAGAACACGGAGGAGAGCTGTGACATGCCAGTATTGGGCTGGGTCCTGTCCTGGGCAGGGAAGCATGGATTTGGAGGTTTTCTTCTGACCAGAGTGAAAGAAGAACCTCTGGAAATCCACAGTGGAAATTAATTTCCTAGCACCTCTAGGAAGGCCATAAGTGGGGCTGAAAAGTAGATTTTTGATGAGCAAAAGACTTTCAGAAAAAAAAGTCAAACTATGTATGTTTTCTGTTTGCACATAATTTGAGTTACAATCCAGGGACCCAAAAGGATCAGATCATGTCAAATGGAAGCAACTTTTGTCTTTTGCTACTGTTCTCTGCGGGGTTGCTTCTCCACAGCTACTATTTTCAGGACACAGTAGCTCCTCCATGCTGCACCACTCGAAGGCTACACATACTACCAAATCAGGAAGTGCCAAAAATCTTTGTGAGATAGTTTCTCCTCCTCAAAGGAGAAGAAAGTCTCCTGTTTTGTATTCATGAGACTTTCAAGGTTTTCAGTGTCCATCTGGTGTTAGACATGGGGCTAATGAGGAGGAATTACTTCTGAGGCCACTTACTCAAGTGTAGGTCTCTGAGCTCTCGCAGATTTTTTATTGCTATGCTTTTTTAACAATAGTTGATCATTATATGTATCTCAGAGAACAAGGTAATTGAGCTGGTACTACTGACCAAAGAGGTTGTTGTAATGAAGTCGTGGATGGCTGCTCAGTATGCAAATGTCATAAAGACACTGAACTCTGGAAAGTGAGAAGCACCCATATGGGAACTGTATGCTGTAGCATACAACAAATCTTTGAATTGCCTGGTGTTAAATGAGCCAAGCTGAATCTTTAAATAAATAGGTGTAGATTAACCATTAGAGTATTATCTTCAGTAATTGATTAAATTCTAACCTGCAGCACTCAACACAATTCTCTTTGACAGAGATTTAGATTCCACAGTGAAGCCCCTTCCCACTCTCACCCATCCCATACCGAAGCGAAAGGTCGTCCCGTAGGAATCTGCTGAGAGATTTGTTCATCTCTAAATGAGGTGCACAGAACAGCTGCAATCCTGGCTCAGATGGCCCCAACATTGTTCTCAGTCCATGCCACAGCCTATTGAGCAGCTTGACCACTTCATTAGACTGGAGATAAATGTGGAGATTTGACTCTCTCTTTACATATAATGGAAATTTAATTTAAATGTCTTAGGCATAGATTTAAATACAAAACTTTGTGTCCACAAAACTGGTTAGGTTGACATTAGTGGCTGGATCTGATTTCAGGGAGTGCTGGCTAAAGGTGCTGTATAATTGATGTTTGCCCTGTTAACTGCTCACCTTCTCTGAAGTCCTTTACTGTCAGCCTAGTTTCTCCCAGGTTAACAGTGAGGACTAACTCTCCAAAATAAGGTAGCATTTGAGATACAAATAAGGAAGAAAAATGTTACAAAAAAATTCCAGGTTTCAAAGCAGGCTAGTACCGTAGTTGGTACTTCAGAAGTGCTTGTAGTTTTATTTTTTGTTCTCAGAGAAACATGACACACTTTCATTCAAGCCAAAAACTTATGGGAACCTAAAAGGAATTTAAGAAGGGAACCAAGGTTCTAACTTAATTTTGCTTATTATTAAAAAAAAAAAAATTAAGACCAATGTATTTCAAAAGGGACTGAAGGTATTGATTTAGGAAACCAAAACCAGATGCCCGATTTCCAGAACATCTGACTATAAGCAATGCTTCTTATACTGCACCAATTTGAAATACCCCAAATCACTCATCACTGGTGAGTAACATCATCTTCAGAGTTCATAGAAGGGATAAATGTGTTGCTGTCCATGACTGGGAACCTTAGCAGACTAAGATTCATTAATCAGAACTGCCTTTTCCTCAAGGAAAATGACAGCAGTTATAAATTTTATCTGCCGTTTCCATATGTGTGGGTGATTTGGCTGACTCATTAATCCAGGCAGAGATTGTTAATCAGTGGATGACTGCTATGTGTGCCACAAAAACCATGATTCAGATTTGCTCCTTTATAGGAATGCCTGATTGAAATAATAGTATGTCTTACATTAAGCTGTAGCCTTTTCATTTTGATCTTTGCTTTTCTAAGAAAAATGGCATATGTCTGTCTCCTCCAGATCTTTGCTTTCCTCTGCCAATCTCCAAGACATTCAGCAATAAAGTGGTGACCTTAGTCTCTAGTTGTCACTAGGTTTATGATGGCAGGTGGCTGGGTCAAGAGACACTACATCACTGTAGCCCTCTTGATGGAAAGGGCTGCAGTCCTTATGAAACCTGGAGGAAGAAGGGGTACAGGAGCCAGGCCTTCACTTCCCTTGTGAGGCTCAGTGAGTGCATCATTGTGGAAAGCTCCTTCGTGGCCAATACAGAAGGAGTTTTACATATGCATTTACAGATCTCCCGCTGAAATTCTTACCTTTTCTCCACTCAGAGAGCTGATTTATTTCTTTGGTTTTGAGGGAACTAGTTCTTCTACAGTTGTGTAGAAGAACAATCCAGGTGTGCGGTTACAGAATGGGACAGATAGAGTAGATGTGAAGAGGACTAAGAGGAGGCATTTAGTAGACTTTATTAAAATCTTAGGATTATCCAGTATAAATTACTGTAAAAAGTTATCTTAGTCATAAGCGTGAAAGTCTTGCAGGCTTTGGTACATTTTGCTGGACAAAGACTAAGTGCCACAAATTGTCAATTCCTTAACTAAAGCTGCTTAAAAGAAATACAAAAAAACTCAACCCAGAAATTCCTAGGCTTTATAGTGGCTGTATTTTAGAAGAAGGCTTGCATTCTAAATGTCTTTTCAAAACCTGATGTAAATTCACAGCTTCAACTGTACCTGAGTTCAGCATGCCTTGTTTTGAAAGTAAAAGAGGAATGCACTAGTGTCAATTTGAAAACACAATAAATCTAGCAAGACAGGTGGCTTTAGGTCATTGCATACAACCTTGAGACACTGCCACATAACCTCTTAGGCTCAGTCACAGGTCCCACAGCAAACAGAAGGGGAAACACCCATTTCATTTTGCCTACCAATGCTTTCAAGTTTCATGCAAAAGAGAAGTATTTTTGCAGAATGGATATCTGAAAGTGAAAAATGTGGAATTGGCTTTTACGTATAGTTATTACATTTTCTGTAAAACTTAAGAAAAATACCAATCCAAACTTGATATACTCTTTCTTCCACTTTTCCTCCTCTTTCTCCCCTCCTACAGACTTCCAAAGTTTGTATGAACTTTTTTCCCCCTTCTCTGCACTGTTCTTCTCTTCCTGATTATAATTTGTGCTTATTTTTTCCCTGCTTATTTTGCTTAGCAGATTTCATCCTCCTTTCACTCCTCTCGCACAGCCCATTGCTTGGCTCCTTCACCATTTCTCCTCACTCTCTGCAGCCATTAATTTGACAATCCTCCATTTCTCTGCTTCCTTGCAATCCTTATCATTTACTCCTTCCTTCTTAGTCTTCTGTGGTTTTGTCCACTCCCTTCCGTCTTGTTTCCCATCAGTGGCTGAGGCTCTGATGTATTCCTGACCTCTCTCCAGTTTTCCTCCCTTCTTTCTAGTTAGCAAGAACTCCTTATTTCCCCATAGAGAAACCCAGATCCAATCCATAGAGTTTTTCACTTGTAAAAAAGGTTTATGTGACAGGGTTTCAGTGCAGGCGCAGTAGGGAGACCTTTGTGAGAAGAGGCCAGGGCTGCTCCATGCCAGACACAGCACAGGGCACACCTGAGCCCTTCAGCCAAGATGATGGCACCTTAAGAAAGGGCAAAAATGCCACAAAGGCAAAGAGGGTAATTAAAAAAGAGGTGTGAGCAACAGCCTTACAGACACCAAGATCACTGAAGAGGAAGTGCTCCATATGCTGAGGCAGAAATTCCCCTGAAGCCGATGGAGAAACCCATGGTGGAGAAGGTGTGGCTCATGGGAGACACACACTGGAACAGTCTGTTCCTGAAGAACTTTACTTTGTGGGGAAGACCCGCACTGATCCCACAGGAGGAACCCTACACAGGAGCAGGGGAACAGTATATGGAGGAGGGTACAGCAGGTAGGAACCGTTATGGCCCGAACGCAACTCTTGCTCCCCATTCCTCTGCATGTCCCTTTGTGGTCTTAAGGTTCATTATTTTCACTGAGAAGTCCTCACAGCTGTCAGTGGAAGCACTGATGCTTGTCTCCACAGCCAGTAATAAACTGTCAGTAAGTCTTGTGGTTGTGGCAGCTTGTCCAGATTGCATATGGTGTAGCATGGTGTAACAGTTCTGGCTAAATTTCTTCAGCAGCTTGAAGGTTAGCACGGACACCTCTGGCTGATCAGCCCTGGCCTTCTGTACCACTTAGGAAAGCATGTGTTTTTCTTCTGCATTATCTGGAGTTTCACTCAGAGCTGAGGCCCTACAAATGATTTTAATTTTCCTCATTGTCCTGTGGGTTACAAACCGACCTGTGACCAAACATGTCCACTGAAAGCTGTGCTCCCATGCAGAAAGACCAGAAAGTGCTGACTCTGCACAATTGCTTTTGAGGCTGAAGCTGAAGCCTCCTTGAGGAACTGTTGGAAATTCTACATGTTGGTGCAGGGGCAAGCAGAACTTACTGGGGATCTTGCTGCAACCAATATATTAAAACACCACGATTTTTCCTTCTTTTCATGTCCTGATGAAAACAGAGTGGTGTACAAACCTCCTCCAAAGCAGAAATGAAACATGAGGAAAATACGGAAGAGACAGGAAGAAAGGAGAAATATTTGATAAAAGTTTCTGAAGGAAGAGTAAGTCTGGCATTGGTTTTGAGGCATGCATTACTTAACAGGGTGATAGGCGGGATTTATAATAATGTCTGTTTGAGTTCAGGGAGTGGATGGTAGGAAACCTGCCCATGGCTTATGTGTGGGACCTCATTTTTTCCAGGGGTGCAGACAGAAACTGTACAACTACTTAATAATTTAAATAAAAAACTCTTCTGCCTAGGGCAAAAGTCTGCAAGGGGTGGCAAATATTGAGACTTTGAGTATATGCAGATGAAATGGTGGCCACCCCTGCCTTCCAGCTGCCAATCCTGCTTCTGCAGCAGAGGGGATTTCCTCCTTGCCAGGGATGGCCAACTGACATGGCCGTTTGCTTCTGGTCACCAGCTACTAACTGTACTGACACAAACTAGGAAGCTGTTCAGAAAGTGGGCAACTTGAATTGTTCCTGTAGCTAGTGAGTAGGTACCGAGGTTTAGTACAATTAAACAACTTCAGGAGAACAACAATTTTTTACAACTTTCATGTAGTTTTACATAGCCTTGAGCCAGACCTATGAGGAAATTAACTCTATCCCAGCCAAACCTAGGACATTTGTCTCCTAGATATGGACAGTTTTGTTATGTATCTAAAAGTTTGAAGTAATACTGTTAAATAAAGAGCTGGGCAGATAAAAATAGGAGGTAAAATGGTACCAAATTAAAGTCAGACTAGTGTAACTAAATGATATTTAATACTTTCAATAGCATCTTTTATTTTCTTTTAATCTTTCACTTTTGTTTCATTTTCTTGATGGATTAGGTGATAGATGGGATAGTAAATATATAATATTTATTTGTGATAGCCAGCCGTTTTCCCCTCATCCTTCACAGAATGTACCATTTTCTGACTTGCAAGTAAAGTGGGAGGCACTTTTTGTCTGTGAAATGTTAAAGCTGGTGTAATTTCTACCTCTTGCCTGAGCTCAGGAAAAGAAATAATTTCTGATGCTCTGGTGAACCATTCTTCCTCTTGGAAGGAGCAATTATTAATTGTAATGTTTTGAAGGCAGTGCTGGCATTACAATTCCTCTTTGCCTGCCCACCAACCCTGCAAAATTCCAAGGATGATCTTAATCTCTGGCCCATATTTTTTTAATCTTGCTGAGTCCTTAAAATTGAAATACTTTCAAAATGTCACTTAGGACAAAAATGGCGTGCTGAATGAGTGATGCTGATTTGACTGGTAGGGTTCAAGGTGGAGGCAACATATTTGTCCATTAAATTGTTAGACCTAAGAATCCAGAATATCTCCCTCTTTCAGAAGTTCCTAAACTATATGTCCTTGTGGTGATATGCAAACCATTTCAGAGTAGTGTTCTGCAAGAACAGACAGCCTTTTCCCTTACATTGACCTAGAAAAGCTTGGAAACCTTTAATCAGACAGGATGAATGAAAGATCAGTCATTCTTCCTCCTCCTCATCTGGCCAAGAGGTAGAGGCACAGAAGTAGTAGAGCCAGGATGATAGATGAGATCCATGCAAAGACTGAGATTTCAGTTTGAGTGTGCCTCAACTGCTGCTCTGCTGTTTCTTTGCTTCAGAGAGATTGTCCTTTCCTTGCTGGGTACATGGCAGTAGGGCTCTACTTGACTCGGCAACCAGAGAACCTTAAATGAAAGTTCTCAAGCATGATGGCTGTGTCATCCCTGCAAAAAAATAGCACAGATTTCTCCCTACTGGGGTGAAGACTTCCTCTTGCTCCCTGTGTTCCCTGCCAAATCTCCAGAGGCCAGAGAGTTCAGAGAAGGCTCAAACTCTGCAGGACCTTTTGCTGCACATAGTTCATGGGATGACTGGACCTTGCCCTTAATTACCTCTCACTTGTCCCTGTGTTTTCAGATATTGTTTCTCTTAGAGAAAAACAAAAAAATACTATGCAGTATCAGATGATGGAGAAGTGGAGGAACCAGGAAAAAATTTATGAGTAGGTTCTGTGATTATAAAAAGGAATACAGTCCAAACACTTCCAGTGTCATTATCTACAAGAGATTTGCCATCAACTTGAGATGTCTAAGACTGTCTTTGGACAATTATCCCACAAAAGTGTATCAGTATCTCATCCAAAAGAAATAGCTACTTTGGGGACTTTCATTCACCATTAAACATTTCTCTTTGTCCTAGGTTCTATCTGTTCCTCCTTCCTGGTATAAACTTTACCAAGTGTACATCATAAAAGCAGGAAACTTGCTCCCCTGTGAGACAGGATCACAAAGATCAACCAGAAAAAAATTGATCTACACTAAAGTGAAGTGCTGTGCCTTGCCAAGTGCCTTGCCAAGGTGGATATTTTTCACTGGGTCACATTATCTAACTGAATGTTAAATTATAAAAGGTAGTTCCCAGGTGTGGGTATAGGTCTTGATAGGTCCAGGTCACTAGCTAAACTGGTTTTATCAAACAGCTTTAGACATCCTGTTCGCCCTTCATATATATAAACATTTGAATCCTTTCCAGTCCTGAGAGCCTCTGCCTCAAGTTGAGTGGTTCCCATGCTCCTGTAGAGTTTCATGATAATTAGGTGGTGGTGTTAGTAGCTCCTGCTTTGAGAAAGGCTGGGAGAATCACCTACATGAGGCAGACCCAGATATTTCATGGGATGGTTTGTGTCACTTAGCACAGAAGGTCTCATGCAGAATCCCTGTAGCTCTTTGAACACAGTCACAATGGAAAGCCCGATCCAGTCCCATCTAAAGCTGCCCAGGACATGTTTTCCCCCTGTGCCTGCAGGTGCAGCCGTACTCAAGTCCAGCCATCTGATGCAGCTTATCATAAGATAACTTTTTCATAATGGACTCTAACTATTTCTTCAGAGTGGGGTGGCTGTTTGTGGCTGTGGCTGGTGCAGTATGAATACGCTAGTCTCCCAAATGGATACGATCGAAGGTGAATGTATGAATTACTGGGGTCTTGATGGCAGTAAACAATTACTTTTCAGCCTTTTTTACTCTCTGTGTCTCTCTCCTGATTCCTAGATCAACAGCATACTTCACCTCAAAAGCTGCAGCAGTCTCTGGAAGCATTTGCACTTCAGGACATCTGCTATTGTCACTGGTCTGACAAACTTTAGCATACCATCAGGATGTCCCCCTATTTTTTCTGCCACAAGAAAGCTGATCATAAATTCATAAAACCTGTGGTGGACTTTCCTAACTACCTGCGCAATTCCATATGGATGAATTACCAGGTGATCACATTTACCAGCAAGAATGCTTTCCAACAGCATATTGGACATGTCTGTCTACTTCCAAGACAATTCATAAATTTCCTGCAATGCCACTATGAAAATTACTATAGGGAAGCCTTGCAGAGAATTGGAAAACTCAGGGGAGAGAGTCCAAGGATGCTCAGGAAGAGTTTAAAAAGGAGATTGTTAAAGGCCTCAGGAATACCCATGAAGATCATAGCATGGGCTGTATGTGTCTTCCCACGGAAGGAAGCATTTGCACTTCAGCACAAAAGACATTAGGTGATATGGATCAGGATCAGACAGGATGCCATTGGCCTTCTTGGCCACCTGGGCACACTCCTGGCTCATGTTCAGCCAGCTGTCAACCGCCACCCCCAGGTCCTTTTCCAGCAGGCAGTTTCCAGCCACTCTTCCTCAAGCCTGTAGCACCGCATGGGGTTGTTGTGACCCAAGGCCAAGACCTGGCACTTCACCTCATTGAACCTCATACAATTGGCCTCAGCCCATTGATCCAGCCTGTCCAGATCCTTCAGCAGAGCCTTCCTGCCCTGCAGCAGATCAACACTCCTACCACTCCTACCCAACTTGGTGTTGTCTGCAAACTGACTGAAGTGGCACTTGTTCCCTTGTCCAAATAATCGATAAAGATGTTAAACAAGACTGGCCCCAATACTGAGCCCTGGGGAAAAGCGCTTGCAACCAGCTGCCAGCTGGATGTAACCCCATTCACCACCACTCTCTCAGTCCAACTGTTCAGCCAGATATTTACACAACCAGGAGTGCACCCATCCAAGCCATGAACAGCCAGTTTCTCCAGGAGAAAGCTGTGGGAGACAGTGTCAAAGGCTTTGCCAAAGTTCACATAGACAACATCCACAGCCTTTCTCTCATTCACTAAGTGAGTCATCCTGTTACAGAAGGAGATCAGGTTGGTCAAGCAGGACCTGCCTTTCCTAAACCTTTGCTGGCTGGGTCTGATCTCCTGGTTGTCCTGTATGTGCTGCATAACAGCACTCAACACGATCTGCTCCGTGTCCTTCCCTGGGACCACTGTCAGACTGACAGGACTGTAGTTCCCTGGATTGTCTCTCCAGCCCTTCTTGCGGATGGGTGTCACACTGACTAACTTCCAGTCACCTGGGACCTCCCTGTTTAGTCAGGACTGCTGGTAAATGATTGAAAATTACTCAGTGACTCCACCAGCTCCCTCAGTACCCTTGGGTGGATCCCATCTGGTCTCATGGACTTGTGTGTGTCTAAGTGGTAAATCAGCACATGCTGGATTCTCAAGAAGAAATTATTTTTACCCCTTTTTCTAAATGTCCCTTTCTCCTCTAGCCTGCTCCTCTTTGCAGACTTTACTTCTGGTTTACCATCTCTGCTTTTGATTTTGTACAGGTTGCCTGGAAGTGTATCCAAAAATGAATTACTGGAATTTAAGTGTTGATGTTTGTGGTTTCTACATGTGTAGTCAATCAAAAATCTGACCAGTGTTTTCGTCAGTGTTCAGTCTGCCATATTAGAGCCAAATTATAATTGATGGGCATGAAGAAGTCAGGACAGTAAGCATCAGTCAGGAAGGCAACTTCCTCCTCAGTTTTAATGCAATAACTATAGCTGACAGTCATATGGACAACACAATGCAGTGGGCTGCTGATAACTTAACTCTTACTGGAGCAAGCTCCAGGTTCTGAGAATGGAGTATCCAACATGCATAACTCCTGGGAACTGAGCAAGAGTTTCTGTTTTGCTTCTCCCTGCTGCCCCCTGCCCTCAGTATAAATTTCATCATTTAAAAGTAAAGATATTGCTGAAGATTATGTTTTTAAAACCCAGATCGTTGAAGGGATTTAAGCTGTATTTATGTAAGTAATTAGTAGCAAAAGATTCTTTTTTTTGAGTCACTAAATCCCTCATTATTTCCACTTTCCTATCTAATGCTCATCTTCGAAGCATTAAGATGTATTCTGGTGAGGAAGACTTCGTAACCAGAAGTTTCTAATTGCTAGCTAACTGTTACATGCTCTGGCAAGAGCATTAATCTTTCACTTACCAGTGGGAATATTTGTAAGACTAGAGGTACTTAAATGGCTGGTATTTCCTTTTTCCTCTATTACAAATAATTGCTGAATCAGTTTGTCTCATACAGTTGAGTGGATTTGGCTAGAGAATGAACCCGATTTATCTGACTTTGAGAGTAGAGAGAAAAGGAAGGATTTCTTTTCCACAGGAAATAAAGGAGCTTGAAAGCCAAGTAACAGAGACGATTGAAGACCTCAAGTGGGTTGGAATGACTGAGGGTATAGTTAAATATCTATCGCTTGGGTTTAAGCCTCTCTAAGTTTTATAGCATCCTTAAATCATTTTAAAAAAAATGCAGATCAGTTTAGGAATAAAACTGTTCAGCTAGAGACTGAGAGCATGCTTTACCAATTCTTTAGCAAGGACAACAGGGAGAAAGATATCAACTCACCAAAGCCCAAATATTAAAGGTTATTGAAAGAAACAGGTATTTCCTACTATTTTACAGATGCTGAAGGTTGAATAACAGTTAGGGAGTTAAAATTTATGGATTATGCTTACGCTCAGGTACATCTGTAACAAAATGCTGAACCATACTTCAGAATGTCTGAATTTGGGGGGCAGTGAACCTCCAAATAGTCTCTTGCTGAGTCAGTTTGCTGGTTGATCGGCCTGTCACCTATAGAGCTGTGTCCGTAGGGGGTGGTAGCTCATAGCTCCTCCCATAGAAGACCTCTAGGTCTTTATTTTTAAACCAGAACATTAATAGACCACACCTCTGAAGCCAGAATGTAGCTGTGGTGAAACGGACATTCAAAAGATTGTTTCCCAGTGGTTCCTGGGCAAGACTGAAGTTATCATTCGGTCCTTAGGACGACCATGCAGAACCTACAATGTAAGAATGGCAGTGCTCAGTCTGGTGATAACTAAAGAAGTGACAATGCTGCTCTGCCTTATCCTCCTTTGGACAGGGAGACTGTCCTGAGTGACCTCCAAAGGCCCCTTCCAACCTCATACATTCTGTGTGTGTGTTTTGATAACACCCAGATCTTACAAACTTACCCATTAGAATAAGGTACTTAAATAATTTGTGCCTGGTACTTCTATGTGTAAGAAATAAGATGGTCAATGCTTGAGTTCTTTGGTTTTAGGCTGCAAGATGTTTGAGCCCAGCTCTGAGATCTTTGATTTCTCCATGATTTTCTCAGGGACCAAAGTGAAGCTATAGTTCTCTGAATTATCTTTCTTACTGTTTTCAAAGACAGGTGAAATATTTACTATCCTCCAGTACTGGGGGACCTGCCTGGTCACCATGATTTCAAAAAGGTAATAGCTGGGGAGCAGCCTTGCAATGGCATCAACAGGCTCTCTCAGCACTCACTGATGCAAACAGTCTAGTTCACAGACCTAAAGAATCAATGTAGATCTAGTGCTCTGAGAAACTACTGGAAATAATAGTTCTCAACGTTGCTATTTCTAAACACTTTATCATAATCTCAAATTAGAGTAATTTTGTCCCTTATTTTCCTGCTTCTGGCTTTATTCATTTTATTTGCGACTTTTCTGCTCTGTTTATGAAAATGTGTCACTTTGTTGGTTTTGTAGTAATTTCTTTGTTTGTACCATTACTATTAACGTGCTCATGCTGACCAGCTCCTTTTCACTGTTAGAAGACCTAAAGGAGATTAAAAAATTGCTTTTACCCGAGGCATTTGGGGCTTTTTTCCTGTCAAGAGGTCTCAGATAGATTCTGTTCCATGAAATGTTTTAGCTAGGAAATACATGTTTCGGGAAGCTAGAGATTCAATTTACCTGCATTCACGTCATGCTCTTATTTGGGTGAAAACTGTGAAGACTAATGCATGTAAAGCTAACTTCAAGAATCCTTTAAATGCAGTTTCTAGTTCTACCCAAGTCACTCTCTGGACTTCTGTAGTTTGACTGATGCCTTGGGGTTTCACTTTTATGCTTTTCAAATCCCGTACTGCCTAGTGTGTAACTGTGAAGTTTTTTGCAGCCTGCTCGCTGCTGTTCTCTCAGGCCAGGCAGTCACAGCAAAGCCTCTCCAAGCCTGCTCTTCAAGGACACCCAGACTGTCCTGAGGCTCGAAATGTGTAAACCAACATCTTGAGAAGGGGGTAAGCTTGGGGAAATTACATCATTTAGCTAAAGTTTTAATTGGCAAATTTATGCTGATATGCAGATGAACCAAACCTATAAAAGCGTAAAGAACTCGTGGCTTGTCATCCATCTTGGGGCCCATCTTGGCAGTAGCCTTTGGCTCCCCGGCGTGTACCTTTGAGGGCCTTTCAAATAAATATCCACCTTTATTCCCTTATTCCTATCTAGTCTCTGTTTCTAGGTAGCCTCTCAAGGCATCATGACCACAGTTCACTGACTGCAATGCAAACAAAAAGTTTCACTTCTCTTCTAATATCCAGTGTTGTAGTTGAGAAAACGCACTCTAGTATGCAGTTGTGGTATTAGATACTGTAGGCACTAGCTAAACTTGTACTTCAGAAACATCACTTACAGCTGACACACACTTTAATGGTATTGCCAAAAGCATTAAAACTGATGTTAGGTGATGAGGTTGAGAAGAGAGCAAACCATTGCCTGCGCTCTCTGAGGGTCGCAAATCTTGTCATAGTGGGTATATTTCAGTAGATTGTTTGAGTAGGCATGGCCATATGATCTTGCTTAAGGTGCCGTCTTCTAAAAAAATTCTATAGTAAGAGAAAGTCAACACCTATCCACCATGGTTTTCTCAATCTGAAGTGTTCGGTCTGGAAACACTAGGAAAGAACCAACCAACCAACCAACCACACAAGAAAAGCAGGCATGCAGTTTATACTTTCATGCACATTCTTGTAGTTTGTTACTTTTGCTTCTGGCTACTTGAACCCCAGTTCCAGGGGTCAGATAGGAGGCCCCATTGCTTTCCACAACACACAACAAAGGCCCATACAAAGTAATTTGTTGTTCAACTGGAAACAGAATTTATGTTTCAGACAGACAAGATGCACTCATGTAACTACATAACCCTTGAACTGAAACAAAGCAAATCTAAAATGCTGACATATTTTCCATTAACTCAGACTTAGCATCTGGAAAACACAGCTCCCAGAGCCAAGCACAGCCCCTGTCTTGGCACACAATAAAAGCTCAGTAGTTTGTTGAACATGGAGGGCTTGTGCCACATCAGATAGCCCATTTCCAATGGCATTTTTAGACAAGGTGGAAGACTGTCTCATGGCTTGTTCTTTGTTGGAAAGGAAGAAAGAAAGAGGAAAATACGCAGATATTTTAAAGGATTACATTCAAAATATATGCATATTTTTATAAAGATTGGTTTGGTGTCTTTAGTCTTTGGACAGGTGAATTTTTAAGTACTTGTCTTTGCAAATGAAGCATTCACGTGTTTGGTGCAAACTTGAACTTGGCATGGGCTTCCCAAGCTTTATGCATTCTCTTTGACCTATGACTTCACACCTTCAGGAAGACAGGATCTTTGTCATTTCATCAGTTGGGAATGGTTTGAGCCACCCACAGTTTGATACCAGTGTGTCTTGTGACCAGCATTCCTATTCAAGCTTCTCCTTCCACCCAGCTCCTACTCAAGTTTCCACTCTGGTCTGCTGAAAAGACACCTGTGCACTTTTGAAGAAAACATTTCAGAGAGAAGAGGCAGCTTGGAGCAATGTAGAGGTACATCCTGCCTAGAAGTCAACCAGCTTTGTTCATCTCACCTTCCTGCCCACAAGTTGCACGGATTTTTCAAGGCTGGGCACCCAGCCTCTATTCTTACCTCTACTGTGTGCTGGTGTGGCCTCACCTTGAGTGCTATGTACAGTTCTAGGCATCTCAGTGCAAGAAAGACTTCAAGCCATTAGCGTCCAAAAGAGGGCAATGAAGACAGTGAAGGGCCTTGAGGGGAGGCCATTCAAGGAGTGGCTGAGGTCACTTGGTCTGTTCAGCCTGGAGGAGACTGAGGGGGGACTGGAGTTTTCAATATCCTCACCAGGGGAGGCGGACGGGCAGGCACTGATCTCTTCTCTGTGGTGACCAGTGACAAGACCCGAGGGAATAGCCTGAAGCTGTGTTGGAGGTGCTCTAGGTTGGGTATTAGCAAAAAGACCTTCACACAGAGGGCAGCTGGGCACTGGAACAGGCTCGCCAGGGAGGCGGTCACAGCTCCAAGCCTCACAGAGCTCAGGAAGCGCTTGGACAATGCTCTCAGGCACATGGTGTGATTCTCAGGGGTGTCCTGTGCAGGGATAAGAGCCGGAGTCGATGATCCTGATGGCTCCCTTCCAAGTCAGCATACTCTGCGGTTCTGTGACCAGGACGTGGCTTGAGCCCACGCCGGGCGGGGGCTCCGGGACCCCCTTTCGCCGGCCCCGCTGCCCGGGGGAGGGAGGGAGGGGGCGGCCGGCGCCGTGCCCGGGTGAGCGCCCTGCGCGCATGCGCCGCGAGCGCGGCGCCCCCGCTCGGCTCCGCTCGGTCCGTGCTCGGCTATTTCCGCCTCTTTGTTTTAAACTCCGGGCCGAGCCCTTTAAATCCCCCTTTTTTTCTTTTAAAAATTTTCTCGGGAAGGGGAAGCGGGGCCGGTGTTTCCCTCCGCCTCGCGTTTCCGACTCCTCTGCTCTCTGCCCTGCGGTGGCGCCCGGAGAAGGACGGGCCGGGGAGCGGAGGGTCGGCGGCGGCGGGGGGAGCCCCC